>CAUYQV010056681.1:0-22991 GCA_963574575.1 Galagoides demidoff | reverse complement strand
ACATTCCCAGCACCAATGTAGAAGTGTTCCATTTTCTCTACATCCATGCCAACACGTCTGGTTTGGGGATTTTGTGATGTGGGCTAATCTTACTGGAGTTAGATGATATCTCAAAGTAGTTTTGATTTGCGTTTCTCTGATGATTAATGATAATAAGCATTTTTTCATATGTTTGTAGGCCATGAAGTTTCTTCCGAGAAGTTTCTCTTCAAGTCCCTTGTATTTTCTGCATTTTCTACATTTTCGTAGGACCTATGACTTTCTGCTTATTAAGTGTTGAGGAAAGTAAAATCCACACTTTCAGGTCCCCAATGAAGTTTATTGCACTGAAGCAGTAATACAATTAGTCAGATTCAACATAACCATAAATGTTTTAATACCAGGATAATCTTGAAATGGCAAAAACATTTCTTTAAGTGATGTTCTTTTGTGATCTGAAACTAACTTTCAGCTGCAGCCTTCTGGATTCCTTATACTTGATCTCTGACCATTCCTTTGTCACCTACCGAAAGCTCTCAGGGATGTATGTTGCCCCTCCACTCACCGCCAGGGCATTGCATGCCACCGTGCTGCTGTCTGAATGGTTTACTCTTTCTCCCTGTTCACGTAACTTGGTAGGGCTTCCTTAACACAGAAGGATTTGTTTCTGTAAAGTGTAAAAAAGCAGACATTTAACCTTATGAAAAGACTAAAGGGTTGGAGATCATTTGGTCATTTGTCTTTATGATGATATACTTGTATTTCTGTGTAGTTATGATGAAAATTATTATCTATTGCAGGAACATCAGGAGAGCATTCTGGGTAACACCATGCAAAGTGTGATTGCATTACTCAACAATCTGGTTGCCTGCAAAGATTCGAATATGAAGCGACTTTATGAACAAGGTAAATGCATCTTAGAATTAAAGTTGAGTTTTGCTTCTGATTCTGTTAAGGTTTACCTATTTGTAAGTTTGCTCATCTTATGTAACCTGGAATCTAAAAGTACTATTTAAAATTGATGAGTCAAACAGATATTTAAAAATCTATAAGTAATAATGATATTATCAGCAAAAATTTGAAGCAGGGTTCTATAGGCATAGTTTCCCTGAATTTGTTTGTTTTCTTTCATGGCACAAAGTCAGTCAGCACTGCTTAAAAATGATAAACCAAGAAATGGCAGTGTAAGCATCGTGTTTAGACTGATTGTTAACCTAACTCAGTCCATTTTCTGTTGCTATAACTGAATATTTGAGGCTGGATAATTTATGGCAAAAAGGAATGTATTTCTGATAGTTCTTCCTATAGGTTAGGAAGTCCAAGGTCAGGGACCACATCTGATGAGGGACTTCTTGCTGGGGGGAGTCTGCAGAGTACCCCAGCCTCATGAATTTTCTAATTCTAATTACCCCTCAGTGGTCCCACCTCTTAAATACTATATAGTTGGATTTCCCACACTCTAAGTACGTTACCACAGGGATTTATTCTCAGCATGAGTTTCAGAGGGGACAGACATTCAAACCATAGCACTGTCAGTCAAAATAAAAACACATATGGCCAAAAGAACCTTGGAACATGAAACTGGGTGGGTTGAAGGTGGCTTGCTTTACATTGTATGCATATCTGTCCTGTTACAGTTTTTAAAATCTTGTACAGCGGTGTGTAATTTTGTCATTGTGTGCACTTACACAAACCTCACTGGTTACTCCCAGAGTATACAGTATAGCCTATTTCTCCTAAGCTGCAAAGCTGTGCAGTATGTGCTTTTAGTGAATACTGTAGGAAACTGTAACAAGTATTTGTGTATCTAAACATAGAAAACATACAGTAATTATAAGGTATAAAAGATAAAAAAGGGTACACCGGTAGAGGGCACTTGCCATGAATGGAGTTTGCAGGGCTGGAAGTTGCTCTGAGCCAGTGAGGGGGTGGCGAGTGAATGTGAAGGCCTAGGACAGTACTGTCCACGACTGTAGACTTTGTAAATACTATACATTTAGGCTACATTAGAATTATAAAAAATATTTTTTCTTTCTTCAGTCATAAACTAACCCTTGCTTACTGGGGTTCGCTTTATGGTTTTTAATTTTTAAAGAGCTTTTTGACTATTTTGTAGTAACACTTAGCTTAAAACACAAACACACTTTATGTTCTTATCCTATGAGTGTTTTTCTATTTGAAAAAAATCTTTTTTCACTTTAAAGTCTTTTTTATTAAAAACGGAGACACAAAACACTCACAGGCCCACACAGGATAAGGGTCATCAAGATGTTGCTAGATGATAGGGTTATAAAACAGATCCATTATAATCTTATGTGGTGCCTTACTGACCAAAATTTTTTTATGTAGTACAAATATGTTTTACCTTTATATTAACAATATTATTTATAATAAAACAATGAAAAGCTTTTATTGAAATTGTTGAAAAAATAAGACTTAGACCAAATCTGTCACTGAATAACATTATTAAGTCACTATTCTGATTTTCCCATCTCCAAGAATTTAGAGTTCGGATTTTATATGGTTATTAAATTTAAATGTTTGTAATACCTTTTTCCTTCCTTAAGAAGCATATACACTCACATCCAGTGATAAATATCTCCAACAGTGTGTGGCGTTGGTACATAGAGATCCTTACTTTACACAACAGCAGCCTATTCTGTTTATAGGCATAGCATAATTTATTTAATCAGTGCTTTAATGACGGATATGTGCTATCTCCAATATTTAGCTTTTACCGATAGTTCTGCAATGAATAGCCTTATACATACACATTCTTTTGCATGAGAGTAGGACTATCTGTAGGATAAATTCCTAGAATTAGAATTGTTAAAACAAAGGGTAGATGTATTTGCAACTTCATAGATATTGACAAGTTTCTGTAAGTGATGTGCCAGTTTATATGACCATTAAGCCACGAGTTTGCTTATCTTTGAATCTAACAGCGTGTTGTAGTTCAACACTTTTTTATTTTCGTCAGAGATGTTTTGTAGTTTTCTTTATATAGAGTTTGTGCATTTCTTGTTAAGTTTATTTCTCCCTAGGTATTTATCTTTTTTTGCTTGTTATTAGAAATGAGGAATGTTCTGCCATTACAATTTCTAATTTATCTTTTATGTTTAAAAGTTTTTGATTTTTGTTTATTTAATATTGTACCTTTTAATTTTTGATCATTTTCAGTAGTAGCAATTTTTCTAAGAGAATCTAGTGATTCTCTTAGTTTTCCAATGACATAATCACAATAATTGCAAATAATGATGTTTTCCTTTTTGTTTTCTTATAAGGCTACTTTTTCCCTTTTGTCTAATTATAACATTTAGCAAAAATGGGGTAGAGGTTACCTTAGGTATGTTTCAGGATCTTACTTACTGGTTAAGGAGGTACCCATCTATTTTAATTTTATCTATGTTCTCCTTTGTAATCAGAATAAATAATGACTTTATCAAATGCTTTCTTGTCCTTTATGGAAATGATCAATTTTTTTAATCTATTCATTAATGGATCATATTAAATAGGTTATCTAATATTGAACCCATCCTACTGTTTTGAGTCATTACCCATGCTTAATTAATATTGTTCTTTGTGATATTTCTTTGCTGATATTTTATTTAGGATTTTTCATTGTCATTCATCAGTGTGTTTTTGATGGAGGAAATATACCTTTTGCCAGATGTTGCTATTAATGCTCTCTTGCTTTTGCTTTTTGCCTTTTTTTTTTTTTTTTAAGTATTTTTGTCTTTCTGAGCTTTTGGAAAAATTTAATTATCATTGGGAATTATCTGTTTCTTAAAAAGTTAGTATTATAGAATTCCCTCATGGAGTCTTCTAGTTGGAGTTGTCTTTTTGAAATATGACAATGGTTGGCACACCTTTAGGGTACAGGGCACAACTACAAAAGGGATGCTACATAACATAAGTAAATATTGTAGCCTAGTTTGTACCCTCACATTAACCTGAAATAAAAAAAAAAGAAATAAGACGGTGGTGCCATTGATGCCATTGTCTGCATCTACAGTGATAATGAAATTCTGTATTTTCCCTTCTCTTCTAGAATCAGTTTTAGTAAATTATAATTTCCTGGAACATTTTTATTTCATATACACTTTCAAATCTATCTGTTCTCAGATAAGAGGTTCTCAAAAATCTCTGTTTATCGAGGTCTTAGCTATCTCATTACATTTTTTTAATATTATTTATTTGTACTTTTGCATTTTTTCTTTTTTGAGACAAAGTCTTGCTCTGTCACCAAGGCTAGAGTGCTGTGGCATGATCATAACACACTGCAGCCTTGAACTGCTAGGCTCAAGTGTTCCTCCTGCCTCAGCCTCAGGAGTAGCTAGGACTACAGGTGTGTCCACCATACCTAGGTAATTAGACTGATTTCACTACATTATACAGGCTGATCTTGAACTCCTAGCCTCCAGCAGTCTTCCCACCTCAGCCTTCCAAAGTGCTGGAATTATAGGTGTGAACCACCATTTCTGGCCTACTTTTGCATTTTTATTGTGTAATTAAGACAGTGATTTTACTAGTATGTCTATTTTTTTCCAAATGAGTTTTGGGACTAACTTGTTAGTTTTGCTGAGAACAGTTAAGTCAATTTCTGTTTTCACCTATTAATCCTTTGTGTTTTTAATAAGTCTGTTTTGTCATTTTTTTTCTAGGATTTTCAGTAAGATGTTTAACTCTGATATTATGAATTGTTTTCAAGTATTACCTTATCTACAACTGACTAGAGAATTCTGATTTGTAGCTGTTTGATTGTTTTTGTTTTGCATAGACATTTCAGTTTTAGTTTATGTTCCCTCATTGAGTTAAGAGTTGTTGAGGAAAGATGCTATGATTTTTTAAGGCTCTTTGTTTTAGATCTTTTTGTAGTTTATTAAATTTAATTTTAATTGATGTATAATTAACCACATTTATGGGGTACATGTGATATTTTGATACATGCATAGAATATGTGATGATTGGATCAGGGTATTTGACATATATTTATTTACCAGCATCTGATTTTTTTTTTTTTGTCTTTTTGATAATAGTCACTCTGACCTGGTTGAGATGATACTATGTATCTTATTGTGGTTTTAATTTATATTTATCTGATGATTAGTGATGTTTAGCATTTTTTCATATAACTGTTGGTCATTTACATTTTTTGAGAAGTATCTATTTAGATCTATCTTTTACCTACTTTTTAATGGGATTTGGGGGTTTTATGCTGTTGAGTTGTTTTTCTTGTGTATTCTGGATATTTGATCCTCATCCGATGAATAGTTTACAAATGTTTTCTCTCATTCAACAGGCTGTCTCTTCACTATATTGATTGCTTCTTTGCTATACAGAAGCTTTTTAGCTTACTATAGTCTCATTTGTCTATTTTTATTTTTATTGCTTGTGATTTTAAGGTCTTTGTCATTACATCATTGCCTAGACTAATGTCATGAGGTGCTTCCTTCCCCTGTGTTTTCTTCTAGTAGTTTTATAGTTTTAAGCCTTATGTTTAACTCTTTAATCCTTCTTGAATAGACTTGTGTATTATGAGACATAGGGATCCAGTTTCATTCTTCTGCTGGATATCCAGTTTTTCCGGCATCATTTACAGAGAGGCTGCTTCCCCAATGTACATTTGTTCCACAGCAAGCAGGTCTATGCAAACTTACCTCTAAAGGCTGAGGGAGTTTATAGGCTGATGAAAGAGGCTGACAAATCCAGTTTCTTAGCCAGAAACATTTCTTAGGGACTTATGAACAAAAGCCATTTCTCTGATAGCTACAAGAGGATGGATCCCTATGCCAATACCACTCAGGGAAAGGCAAGAGTACTATGTGCATCTTCCTAAGGGCTGGAGTTACGGTTGTTTTGACCTAAGGGCAAGATTTATAATAACAGTAAATAACATAGATATCTTCAAGGCTGAACTGGAGTTAATTAGAAGTTAATATGTCAGCTCAGTGCCTGTGGCTCAAGTGACTAAGGCGCCAGTCACATACACCTAAGGTGGCCAGTACGAATCCAGCCTGGGTCCGCCAAAACAACAATGACGGCTGCAACCAAAAAACCAAAAAAAATAGCCAGGCATTGTGGCAGGCACCTGTGGTCCCAGCTACTTGGGAGGCTAAGGCAGGAGACTCGCTTGAGCCCAGGAGTTGGAGGTTGCTGTGAGCTGTGATGTCACAGCACTCTACCCAGGGGGACAGCTTGAGGCTCTGTCTCAAAAAAAAAAAAAAAAAAAAAGTTAATATATGGATTAGTACCTACCATAGAATTGCTTTAGCTATAGTACTAATGTTCTTGAGCCTTTGTACAAATCCATAGATTTATTTCTGGGTTTTCTGTTCTGTTCCATGGAGCTTTGTGTTTAATTTCAAACAATACTATTTTGGTTATTATAGTCTTCTGATGTATTTTGAAGTCAGGTTGTGTAATGCCTCTAGCTTTGTTCTTTTTGATCAGGTATGTTTTGGGTGATTTTTTTTTTTTTTGGTTTCATATGAATTTTAGGATTTTTTTCTTATTTCTTTGAAAATGTCATTCATATTTTGATAGGGTACTTTGGTAGGAATTGCATTGAATCCATAGATTGCTTTGGGCAGTATGGTTATTTTAGCAATGTTAATTCTTCCAATCCGTGAGTATGACACATCTTTCAGTTTGTTTCATCTTAAATTCTTTCATTAGTGTTCTATAGGTTTTTTTTTGTTTGTTTGTTTGTTTTTTGTGGAGGGCTTTCACTTTCTTAAATTTTTTCCTGGATATTTAATTTTTTTTAGTAGCTATTGTAAATGGGATTAAATTTTTAATTTACTTATCAGCTAGTTTATTATTGGCATATAGAAATGCTACTGATGTATGTTGATTTTATATTCTATAACTTTGCTGAATTTCTTTATCATTTCTAAGAGCTTTTTGGTGGAATCTGTAGGTTTTTTTAGATTTAAGATTGTATCATCAGCAAAAAGGCACAATTTTATTTTTTCTTTTCTAATTTGGTTGCCTTTTATTTCTTTCTCTTGCCTAATTGGTCTGGCTAGGACTTTTAGTACTATGTTGAATAGGAAGGGTGAAAGTGGATATCATTGTGTTGTTCCAGATCTTAGAGGAAAGGCTTTTGACTTTTCCCCATTTAGTATAATGTTAGTTGTGGGTTTATGACATGTGGCCTTTATAATGTTGGCATATGTTTCTTTTTATCATGAAGGGATGGTGAACTTTATCAAATGTTTTTTTCTTCATCTATTGAGCTGATAATAAGTTTTCTTTCATTCTGCAGATGTGAGGCATCATGTTTATTGATGTTTGTATGTTGGACCATCCTGTATCCCTAGGATAAATCTCACTTGATCATTGTTTATTATTTTTTTAAAATGTTGTTGGATTTGGTTTGCTAGTGTTACTTTTGAGGATTTATATACATCTGTGTTTATCGGGGATATTGACCTGTAGTTTTATTGTTGTTGTTGCATTCCTGTTTGGTTTTAGTATTAGAGTAATACTGGCCTCATAGGATGAGTTAGGGAGAATTTTTTAATCTTGAATTTTTTGAAATAGTTTGAGGTGAAATAGTTTTATTCTTCTATGAAAGTTTAAGAATTTGGCAGTCATGCTGTCTAGTCCTGGACTTTTCTTTGATTCATTCTCATCACTTTATCTTGGTCTGTTTCTGCAGCACTGGTGAAGGCATAAACAATATCAGGCAGGCAGGGCAGGCCTGTCCTCACGCTCCCAATACTGTGCATGAGCACAGGCTGTGGCAGGTGGGACAGGGCAGTCCTTGGGATGCTGGGTGATGTGCTCAGGCAGCAGCAGCAGTAGGTGGTATGAGGCTGTCCTCAGTCCCCAAGACAGGGTTCTAGTTGGCTGCTTCCCAGGCCACTGAAGGCATGCAAGGGTGCAGTAGCCCTGTTGCTGTGAGTGAGGGAGGGTTTCTGTTACTGACAGTGGCTTCAGGCAGGCAACTCTTAGGCTCTGGGAAACACATGCTTCAGCTCCCTTTGACCCAGGAGTAGCCTCCTCAGTGCATTGCCTCTTCCCTGGGGTGTAGGACACTGCATGGACTAGAGTGCTGGGGACCCAGCCACTCTGCTGGTTACAGCGAGCAATGTACCACTGCACCTCCTGTGGGACTGCTGGAGGATGTCAGCAGAGCTCCAGGGATATGGAGATTTAGGGGATATTGTGCCCCAGGTAAGAATGCAGTCTTTTGGGGCTAGACTCTCAAAATGGGGCTATTTTGCAGTTGCTTGGGTTTCAATGGGTCTGTGGCACCCAGTGTAAAGTCATTTTCTAGAACAATGCCATCATTTGCACTCCAAGTATCTCCCTCTACTAGTTTCACTGCCCATGGCTGCTGTTGCAAGAGTCCCAGGTAGAAACGTGAATCTCTGAGGAGCTCTCACTTACCCTTTCCCCACACTGGAGAGGCTCCCCAGGCTTCTGGTTGATCTTGGCAGGGCAGTGGTGGTTGTGTCATTTCCCTCTTGTGCCTCAGATATTCTCTTTTACTTCCCTGTTAAATTCCAGTGTTCTGTCTCAGATACTCTAATCAACATGTGAATATTTCATAACTGTTTTGTTCCTTCTTTATGGAGGAGGCGAGTTCTGGTGCCTCTAGTCAACTTTCATGAAACGCTCCTTGATATTTCTAGTTGTATTACACTATGATCAGTAAAGTTTCAGAGTACTATTTCTACTTTTTAAAATTTATTGAAGTTGTCTTGAACTTACTCTGTGTTCAATTTTCATGATTTATTATGTACTCCTGAGAAAATGCATATTGGCTTTCTCCTATGACAAAAGCTGATAATAACAGGCCCTCCCACCTTGAGAAACAGTAAAACTCAATGAAATATGTGAAGCAACTATTATTATTTTCCAGCAACCTGAAAACTGAGATAAAATTTATCTACTTACTTATTTAATATTTTAAGGATAAAATCTTGAAAGTTTTCAGAGAAAAGTGAATCATTACATAAAGAGAGGTGAACAATACACAGGAAGGCTGACCTCTTATCATAAATAGTGAAGAGCACAAAGATAAATTTTCATATAGGTAGAAGAGGGCTGTGATCCTTGGGAGAAGGGAAGCACATGAGGTCAAACTTATGTTCACTCTGATTTCTTTTTCCTTGGGGAAGGAAGTAGAGTCTTAGTAGAGCACAGTGCAGGGATGAGATCTGGTGAGGATTCATAGGGAAGGGTGTAAATGAAGGATGAGTTGCTCAGATGGCTAGGACTCAGAAGGAAGATTTTCTTGGGTCTTTGGTGCAGTTGACTGTAAGTGCACAGAGACTCTGTGGCTCAGCAGAGGGCAGAGCTGATGCTATAAGGCCAAAAGCTTAATGGTAATGATGAATGATGCTGGAATTTCAACCTAGACAAAAATAGAGATTTTTGCTATGCACCTGAATAGATCAGCCTAAAATATAGGGCCACTCTAGACCTGCTTTAGAATATGAGTAATGTCCTAAAGTAATGACTAGTCCTAGGACTAAGGATTAAACCACTATAGATCTGAATTAACAAAGAATAAATTAAAGCCTTTTGGGGATCAAAAAATTTATCAAGACTTTTACTGCCTTCTTAAAAAAAAGACAAAACTACTTAAAACAGTGGTTCTCAACCTTCCTAATGCTGCAACCCTTTAATACAGTTCCTGTGGGTCATGACCCACAGGTTGAGAACCGCTGACTTAAAAGAAATCACCACTCCCCACAACATGTTATGCAGAATGACTAGCAAACAAAAATTTAGGAAACACAAAGGAAGTTGAAGAATGTGGCTGCTAATAATAATAATAAATGTCCATTGAAACAAAACCCAGGATTACCCATATGTTAGAATTTAGCAGGTCAGAATTTTAAAACGACTATTATAAATATATTCAATGTCAAAAAAGAAGGCAGAATTAATATATGAAGTGACAGGGAACCTTATCAGAGAAATGAATCTGTGAAAAAGAGAACAAATAGAACTGAAGAGCACATTATCTAAAGTTTTAAAAATTTCCTGGCTAGACTTCCTAGCAGATTAAAAATTGCAGAAGAAAGGGTTAATGAAGTTGAAAGACTAATGGAAATTTTCTCATCTGAAGAAGGACATGAAAAGAGTGTGGCCTGTGGGAAATCTTAACTAATCTAACATATGTATACTTGGAATACCAGAAACAGAAGTGAAAGAATGGAGCAGAAAAATAACTTAAAGAAATAATGGCTAAAATATCCCCCAATTTGGTGAAACAAATTTGTTTATAGGTTCACAAAGAGCAGCTAACCCTTATAAGATAAAACAACAAACAATACCCATATAAACTCATGATAGTCAAACACCTGAAAATTGAGCATCTTGAAATCTTGAAAGTGTTCACACAAAAATAACATTGCAAAAAGGAGAGCAAGCAGTAAAAATGATGCTGGCCTCTTGTCAGAAACAGTGGGAGCCTGAAGAGCAGAAAAACAGCTTTAAAGTGCTAAAAGAATAAAAGTTGCCAATCTAGATTTTTATATCTAGCAAAAGTATCTTTTTATGTGATGTTGCAATAGGACATTTTAGATAAAAGACAAGGAAATTTGTTGCCAGTAGGGGCCTATTTTATAAGAAATACAAGATCAAATTTTTGGGCTAAAGGGAGGAGATACCAGATAAAAATTAAAACTCAAATTTACTGAAGGAAATAATGTACACAAGTCCTCTAAAAGTTCCATTCCCAGAGCATTGCCATGATTTGACGTCTCCTACTTCCTTGAAAAAATCCTCCTCATAGGTCACTGTTATTATCTGAATTGAAGCTTATTGGAGTCTTTGCCAATTTTTAAATATCACAGCTACCTGATGCTGAGAGACCAGCTGGAAAAACAAAAGTTTGTCCAGAAACTGAAAAGGAAGATGCAGGGAATGAAATATCCATAGGTGGCTTTGAAAGTCTCTTGACATATTCCTAGTGAATATAGATGATTATATACGTAGGGCTATGGACACAACCAGGAAAGACCTGAAAGGACTCCAGTCTTTCTCCTCTGAGTGATATTGAGGGCTCACACAGAGTTCTGAACTCACTAAATATCGAAGGCATGCCCTAACACAAACACACAGCCCCTTGGCAAAGAGTGGAAGACTTATTTATTTCAGGCATTTAAGGAAATGTCTGACCAGTCATTAACTGGCTACTGAGCTAAATGAACAGAGACTTCTGTGCCTAGATATTATATACAGACTTCATACAATTAGCACAGAAATATTACAAAGTGACAATAAAACAGCAATAACTACCCTCATTGGTAGGTCTGATTTTCATTTTTGACCTGTGACATCATCTAAAATGTTCAGTTTTAAAGGCAAATTTACAAAGCATGCGAAAAAGAAAAAATAAGAAAATGTGGCCCCCACAGGAAAAAAGTCATGAATAGAAACTATTCCTGAGGGGGATCCATATGTTGGATTTACTAGGCAGATTTTAAATCAGCTATCATAAGTATGTGTAAAGAACTGTAGAAAACCATGTCTAAAGAATTGAAGGAAAATACGAAAATTGTGTATCATCAAATAGAGACTTTAAAAAGAGATAGAAGTTGTAAGAAAACAAGAACCGAGTGTAATAGGATGACTAAAATGAAAAATTCACTAAAAAATATCAGTGGCAGATTTGAACTTGCAGAAAGAATCAGCTAATTGATAATAGATCACTCTGACCTTATGAAAATAAAAAGAATTATAAGGGCATACAAGGAACAACTTCATGCCAACAAATTAGATAATTTAGATGAGATTTCTAGAAAGATAAACTACTAAAACTAACTTAAGAAATAGAAAATATGAATAGACTCATAACAAAGAGAGCAAATTAGTAATTGAAAACGTTCCATACAGAGTGTGAATGCAAGCAGGTGTAGTTCATTAACTGCAATAAAATAAGCAAGGGAACTATCTTTGGAGCTGGGAACTACAATATGCTCTCTATCTCCTCACAATTCTTTCTTTTCCACGCACAAAATGCAACATTACCCTAAGATTTCTCCAAATTTCTCATCTTACTAAAGGATCAGTTTCAGGCTTCATAATAAGGATCTTGTCATCTTAAATAAGTCTGTACATAACTGAGCCTCCTGTACATTTCCTTAGGTATAGCTCCTTGAATATTGTTCCTTTCAATCTTGAAGACCTGTGAACTAAGGACACAAATTATCTGCTCCTCCACTTCCCAGACTACCATGATGAGATAAAGAAAGGAGCATCATAGACACTCTCATTTAAAAAGGAGGAAAACAGAAGTTACCTTGCAGTCACTAGTCTACAGCAATGCCAAAATTCTGGTGGACACATTTGCTTAGTTCTCTTTGCTGCAGATATTCTTTGCTTTGGGAAAATTTCTGTTCCCTGGAATTGTTTTTCTGTGGCTCTTGACTCTTGTCAGGATTATTCTTCCTTTTTCATAAAGAGGGCTCATATTTGTAGTGGAATAGATTTCTCAGCCTTATTCCTGTTGATAGAAGTTTGGGGCGTGGGTTCCTGAAGCCTCTTTGCATTCTGAAATGAATTGTTCTTATCCTTTTTAAGTCCAACCTGGAGGTGCTTCTGATAATACAATTGAATTAAAATCATTATTGGTTTCCTATAAATTATTGATGTTCATTCCATTAAACAAAAAACCCATCCATGAATCCATTTAAAACATCCCCCTGTCTAATTTTTGCTGAGAATAAGGATGGTGTAGAATAATGCCTTTTAAATTCTATTTTTTTAAAATTTTAGGTTAATTTAAGTGTACAAACAATTAGGTTACAATGTTGTACTTGTGACCCATCCCCAGTAGGTGTGCCCATTAAGTGAGAGCACACCAATCCTCCTCCCTCTTTCTACCTCCCCCTACTTGAATTGAATTGAACTGGATTTTTCTCTTGCATAGGTGTGTATTAGATCATCTACTGACTTCATATTAGTATTGAGTACATTGGATACTTGCTTTTCCATTCATGTGATACTAAGAAGAATGTATTTCAGTTCCATCCAGGTTTATATAAAAGATGTAACATCTCTATCTTTTTATGGCTGAGTAATATTCTATGGTATACACATACCAGTTTATTAATCCATTGGTGGGTTGATGGGCATTTAGGTTATTTCCACATCTTAATGATTGTACTTGAGCTGCAGTTAACAATCCTAGTGCAAATGTGTTTATGATAAAATGATTTTTTTTCTTCTGGGTAGATGCCTAGTAATAGGATTGCAGGATCAAATGGAAGATGTATTTTGAGTTCTTTTCAAACAGGCTGTATTTGCAGTCCCACTAACCATGGAAAAGTGTTTCCTTTTCTCTACATCCGCTCCAGCATCTGTAGCTTTGAGATACACCCATGCCAGCATCTGCAACTCTGGGACTTTGTGACATGGGCTCTTCTCACTGGGGTTAGGAGATATCTCAGTGTTGTTTTGATTCGCATTTCTCTGATGATTAGGGATGTTGAACATTTTTTCATGTATTTGTTAGCCATTCGTTCATCTGTCTTCTTCAGAGAAGGTTCTATTCATGTCTCTTGCTCAGTGATACATGAGATTGTTTGCCCCTTTTTTGTTGATTAATTTGAGTTCTCATTAGATTCTAGTTTCAGGTCTTAGTCAGATTTGTAACGTGAAAATATCTTTTCCCATTCTGAAGGTTGTCTATTGGCTTTGATTGTGTCTTTAGTTGTATAGAGGCTTTTTAGCTTAATAAAGACCAGTTTGTTCATTTTTGTTGTTATTACAATTGGCAATGAAGTCTTCATAAAATTTTTCCCTAGACTGACATCATTAAGAATTCTTCCCATACTTTCTTTTAGGATTTTTATTGTTTCATGTCTTAGATTTAAATTTTTTATCCATCTTGACTCCATTTTTGTAAGTGGTGAAAGGTGCAAGTCCAGTATCAATGTTTTACATGTAGTTATCCAGCTCTCTTGTCATTTTGGTTGTAGGTGTCTAATGTTATAAACTTCCTTCTTAGGACTGCTTTCGCAGCATCCCACAGGTTTTGGTAGTTTGTAGCTTCATTGTTGTTATGTTCCAGGAATATAATAATTTACTTTTTTTAATCTTCTTGGCTCAAAACTCATTCTGCATAAGGTTGCTTAATTGCCATGCCTTTGTGTGGATATGAACATTTATGTTCTAGTTGAGTTCCACCTTTATTGCCTTGTGGTCTAAAAAGATAGATGGTATAATTTCAATTCTTCTCATTTTGTTAAGGTTTGATTTGTGTCCTAGGTTATGATCTATTTTGAAGTATGGTTCATGGGCTAATGAAAAGAAAGTATATTCCTTAGCTTTGGGATGGTGTGTTCTGTGTATGTCTATTAAGCTCAATCATTCTAGGATCACATTTAAGTTCCTCATATCTTTGTTTAGTTTCTGTTTAGAGGATCTGTCCAATTCTGTCAAGGAATGTTTAAGTCCCCATCTATTATGATGTTGTAGGATATCATATTGTTTAGACCAATCAAGGTCTGTTTTAAAAATCTGGGAGCCTTTATTATTATTCATTTGACCAGTATGAGGTGACCATCTTTGTCTTTAGTATCTTTAATTGCTTTGAATCCACCTGTATCTGAAAATAAAATTGGTCCCCTCCTTTCTTCTGATTTCAATTTACCTGAAATCTTGTTTTCCTTACCTTTACCCTGAGTCTTGTTTTGTTCTTCATGTTAGGTATGTTAGCTAGCATATAGATGGATTTTTCTTTTTCTTTCTTTTTTTATCCAGTTAGACAGTCTGTGGTTCTTCAGTGGGGAATTCAAGCTACTTACATTTATTAAGAGACTTGATAAGTATGGTTAAGATATATTCCTCCTATTTTGTGAAAATCCATTGCTTAGATTTTGCACCATTATGGAAGCTAGGTTTTGTTCTTTAATTTCTGAGTGTTTACTTTGCTGATAGTCCCTTGTGATGGACAGTGTGGAGAATACGTCTGAGCATTTCCTTTAGAGCTGGTCATGTGACACATTTTCTCAATGTTTGTATGTCAGTGAAAGATTTGATTTCTTTATTGAATTTGAAGCTTAGGTTAGCAAGATACAGAGTTCTGGGCTGAAAATTGTTTAAGATGGTTAAATGTAGATGACCATTCTCTTATGGCTTGAAAGATTTCAGCTGAAAAGTACATTGTCACCTTGATAGATCTGCCCCTGTAGCTCAATTGGTGCTTACTCCTGGCTGCTTGTAGATTGCATCTTCTCTATGGACAGGTTCATTACAATGTATCTTGGAGAGTCTCTGTTTGTGTTGAGATAACATGAGGTTTGATATCCCTCTGAAAGGAGTGTGTCAAAATCTTGGGTGATGCTTGGCAAATTTTCATTTATGATACCCTCCAGTAGGGATTTTATTCCTCTGGGACATTCTTCTTCCTCTTCAGGGATACCTATAATTTGTATGTTTGAATGCTTTGTGAAGTCCCATAATTCTCTGAGCCAACACTCTGCTTTCTCTCTCTCCTTTTTTACCTCTTTAACTGCCTGGGTTAGCTCAAGAACCTATCCTCTAACTCTGAGTGTTTGTTCTTCATGGTCTAATCTATTATGAATTCTTTCTACTACATCTTCACGTTTCTTGAATGACTCCTTCATTATTTTAAGCTCTGATATATTCTTTCTAATTTATTCACTTCTTTCATAAATTACTTGGGTTAGTTTTTGAATTTCTTTTTGATTATTCTCCATTTTCCCTTGAATTCCTCTTATTGTTTTTGCCATCCATATTTTAAATTCCCTTTCCGTCAAGTCCATACATTTTTTATAGGTAGAATCCTCTACATTAGCTACCTCATGATCCCTTGGGGGGTGGGGGTGGTTGATCTCTTCTGGTTTTCATGCTCCCATTATTTTTCTGTTGGATCCTCCTTCTGAGTGTTTATTTTCTTGTTCACTTCCTTACCTTACTTTTTTCTTTCACTTCCTCCTTCTCTTTAAATTTCCTTGTCTCTGAGCTTAGGTGTTGACGTGTTCTTTAGGTATAGGGTCAAAAGGAAGACAAAAGAGGAAGAAGAGAGAAAGGAAAGAAAAAGAAAAAAATGGGGTGGTGGTTAAATGAAAAAATGGAAAAAAGGAAAGAAGAACAGGGAGAGAGAAGGGGGTTATAGTGGTGTTCAGCAGGGTGATTTTACCCACAACCACTATTCTAGATCTCTGGGGGCCAGGCTGGGTGGGTCCTTCACTGTCTGGAGCTCCTCACCACACTGGACAAAAGCAAGACACCACCTACTCTAAATATAGAAAAAAAAGTCAGCAGTATGTCACAGTGAGGACTAACCTAGACCATCCTTCCAAAGGCCAAAGCTAGAAATACTCACTAGACTAGGAGCTCAATGTTTCTTTGAACCAAGCCAGTGCTGTGGTGCCCCAACCCAGGCCTCAGAGTGGAGCTTTATCCCACAAATTGAATACAGAATGAAATAGAATAAGACAGATCAGAAGAAAATAAAAACAATCATAATCAATATATATATCATGAAAATTGAAAATAGAATTATATAAGATGTAAAAAAGAAAGTATATCTTTGTTGTTTGAGAAATTTATGTGGGAAAGATAAGTAGAAAAATCTCCACAAAAAGAGAGAGGGAGGTGGAGGTAAGAAGGCGGACTACAGCCAGCTTTCCACAGAGGCTCCCATCCAGAAGCCAGAAGGAGAGTTAAAAGACAGAAGTTTAGCAAGTAAGCTGATGGTTTCGAGCAGAGCCAAGAGAGAAGGTTGAAGAACACACATCAACCCTGCTGAGGCAAGCTACAGCCCCAAAGATACAAACAAAAGGTACTGAATCCATCACCAAGCAGACATGAGTCTCCTCCCCCATGAGAAGGGCTCGCAGTAGACTTCATACAAACAATTGAGCAGAGTTCAAACATCCTCCCATTCCATCTCATGGGAGAGACCCTTTAAAATCTGACCTTCTACCTGTACTAGGGTGCCATGGCACTCTCCTGCCAGGCATAAAACTGTATAAATCTGTGTATATTCTCTACCTGTAACTCTGAACTCCCAACATTCCCCTCCTCTCTCACCCTGAGGTCTGGAAGCCTGTCCCCCATAGAGTCCAGATTCTTGGGCACATTCTCTAGAGGTGTGGACCGGAAAGGGTCCTTGCTCAGCTGTGCTGATTCTATGGCATGGGAGTAAGGAGAGGATGGTCAGCTGAGAGGGAACCATACAGGAGAGGCAGCGGTGCCCCCAGGTGCAGAAAAGCAACAGTGGTGGAACAATAAGGCTCACGCCCCAGGGGCTATCCCGCACAGACATGCCCTGTCTCTCTGGGCAGCCAGAGGAAGCCAGGTACCTTCTCTGGTGGCAGCCACTGGCAGACAGATCTTAAGAAACTTGGTATAGAAGGGACATTTCTTAAACTGATAGAGGCCATTTACAGAAAACCTACAGCCAATATTGTATTGAATGGAGTTAAATTGAAATCATTTCCACTCAGATCAGGAATGAGGCAAGGTTTCCCATTATCTCTACTGTTCTTTAATATTGTAATGGAAGTTTTAGCCATCGCGATTATGGAAGAAAAGGCGATCAAGGGTATCCATATAGGGTCAGAAGAGATCAAACTTTTACTTTTTGCAGATGATATGATTGTATATCTGGAAAACACCAGGGATTCTACTGCAAAACTCTTAGAAGTGATCAAGGAATACAGCAGTGTCTCAGGTTACAAAATCAATACTCATAAATCTGTAGCCTTTATATATACCAACAGCAGCCAAGCTGAAAAAACAGTCAGGGACTCTATTCTGTTCATAGTAGTGCCAAAGAAGATGAAATATTTGGGAGATTACCTAACAAAGGATGTGAAAGATGTCTATAAAGAGAACTATGAAACTGTAAGAAAAGAAATAGCTGAAAATGTTAACAAATGGAAAAGCATACCATGCTCATGGCTGGGAAGAATCAACATTGTCAAAATGTCCATACTGCCCAAAGCAATATATAATTTAATTCAATCCTTATTAAATCCCCACCATCATACTTTAAAGATCTCGAAAAAATAATACTTTGTTTTATATGGAACCAGAAAAAACTTCAAATAGCTAAGACATTACTCAGAAATAAAAACAAAGCATGAGGAATCATGTTACTAGATATCAGACTGTACTTTAAATCGATAGTGATCAAAACAACATGGTATTGGCACAAAAACAGAGAGGTGGATACATGGAACAGAATAGAGAACCAAGAGATGAATCCAGATACTTACCATTTTATGATCTTTGACAAGCCAATTAAAAACATTCAGTGGGGAAAAGATCCCCTATTTAACAAATGGCACTGGGCGAACTGGCTGGCGACCCATAGAGGATTGAAATTGGACCCACACTTTCACCATTAACTAAGATAGACTCCCACTGGATTAAAGATTTAAAAAGACATGAAACTATAAAAATACTAGAAGAAAGTATAGGAAAAACACTTGAGGAAATCGACCTGGGTGAAAATTTTATGAGGAGGACCCCTCAGGCAATTGAAGCAACATCAACAATACACTACTGGTACCTGATCAAACTAAAAAGCTTCTGCACAGCCAAGAACACAGTCAGTAAAGCAAGCAGATAGCCCTCAGAATGGGAGAAGGTATTTGCAGGTTATGTCTCTTACAAAGGTTTAATAACCACAATCCACAGACAACTCAAGCGTATCAGCAAGAAAAGAACAAGTGATCCCATCTCAGGGTGGGCAAAGGACTTGAAGAGAAACTTCTCTGAGGAAGACAGGCGCATGGTCTACAGACTTGAAAAAATGCTCATCATCCTTAATCATCAGAGAAATGCAAATCAAAACTACTTTGAGATATCGTCTAACTCTAGTAAGATTAGCCCACATCACAAAATCCCAAAACCAGAGATGCTGGCGTGGATGTGGAGAAAAGGGAACACTTCTACACTGTTGGTGGGAATGTAAACTAATACGTCCCTTTTGGAAAAATGTTTGGAGAAAACTTAGAGAGCTAAAAATAGACCTACCATTTGATCCTACAATTCCTCTACTAGGTATATATCCAGAAGACTAAAAATCACATTACAAGAAATATATTTGGACCAGAATTTTTATTACAGTCCAATTCATAATTGCTAAATCATGGAAGAAGCCCAAGTGTCCATCTATCCATGAATGGATCAACAAATTGTGTTATTTGTATACCATGAAATATTATGTAGCATTAAATAAAGATGGAGACTTTGCCTCCTTCATGTTTACATGGATGGAGCTGGAACATATTCTTCCTTGCAGAGTATCTCAAGAATGGAAGAAAAAGTATCCAATGTACTCAGCCCTACTATGAAACTAATTTATAGTAGCTTTCGTATGAAAGCTATAACCGAAATATAGCCCAAGAACATGGGGAAGGGGGAGAGGGAGTGGAGGGGATGGGTGGAGGGAGAGTGATTGGTGGAACCACACCTATGGTCCATCTTATAAGGGTACATGTGAATCTTTCTAAATGTAGAATATAAATGTGTTAATACAATAACTAAGAAAATGCCATGAAGGCTATGTTTACCAGTTTGGTGAAATATTTCAAATTGTATATAAAATCAGCACACTGTACCCTATGATTGCCCTATTGTACAGAGCTATGATTCAATTAAAAAAAAAAGAGAGATCACAAAAATTTGGAAAGAAAAGAAAGAATAAAAGCAATCCAAAAACTATAACATAAATGGAGTCCTTCCTATTGAAGAAAGTAAGAATGGAAAAAAATATAGAACAAAACAACAAAATACAACAAAAATAAACAAAATAAAACCTAAAGAAACAAACTGAAAAAAGCAAGAATAAAAGGAACAGAACAACCACAGCAAAAGTGGAACCCTTACTATTGAAAAAATAAAAATAAGAAATAAAAATACAAGAACAAGGGTAGGAAAAAAGGTTGAATTATATTGCAATATATTGCTTAGACACCATGTGGTGCTGTGGGATTAGGAAATGCTAATTACACTGCTGATTCTATATAAGATAGAGGCCAACACTAATTGCTGAGGAGACCTGGTCCTGTCTTCCTGATTTATTTGCTCTAAATCCCTGCAGGATTGGGATCCCAAAGCTCTAGCTAGACTACTTAAGACACACTATTGACCTTTGCTAACAGTACCCCTTGCCCATAAGGTGGCTTTCTCCAGAAAAGCAGGATCCAACCAAGTCCCCCCAAGGTAGCTGCCCAGCTCAGCAGGCACACCAGAAATAGACCTGTGCTAGAACCTTGTTGGCTCTTTCTCCTGGGTAGCCCTCCCACAATGGCAGCACCCTGCTAGCAGCTGAGTGATGAGAACTCCACCCTACCTGGTTGCTCAAAATTGGACATTGGGTGCTGTTCAAATTCAGTTGCTTGCTTAAGCTCTCCCAATATAACTCTGGTGAGTATCCAAGTCCAAAAAAGAAAACTGTGGGACAGGCATTCTCTCTAGCCTTCTGCCAAAGGTCCAGTCTGCCTCTGCTGGCACCCAGGCGCTTATCTTTTCTTCTAGTTTTCTAATGCTCTTGACCTTGTTGGCATCTGGAGTTCCCTGCTGTTTCTCTGTGCCCTTAAAGTGATGATTTTAGGCAGGACACCCCAGCCAGAGGTGGCTGGAGTTCTCTCTCCCTGATCTCACCATGAGTGGCACCTAATGAGATGTCCATGTTTGGCGGATTGTAAGAATTAAATACCAGAGAGACCAAAGGTGAATTGATTACCAGAGCTAAAGAAGCTTAAGCATCAGGTGCCTGTGTTTACATAGGGCAATTTTACATGCATAATTTTGTATTCTACCTCTTATAGTTCCTCCTTGTCCCTAACTGTATATACTTTAGTTCCCATAAAGTCTAGACACATCCTAGATTTTATGGGGTAAAGTAGAAATCTCAAAAATCACTTGGATATGGTGATTCCTGACTGTAGTCTCAGCTACTGGGTAGGCTGAGGCAGGAGGATTATTTGAACCTAGGAGTTTGAGGTTGCAGTAAGCTGTGAAGGCACATAGCAGTCTAGCCTGGGCAACAGCACAAGACCCTGTGTTAAAAAGGAGGCATACCTATACATTTTTACTGGGATGCTAATGAAAGTAGAGTCATATGACAACTTATAGAAAACAGAAGATGAAAGATAGAAAGCTGGAGAATTTAATGCCAGGAAAGGATAGTTTGATAATTTTAGAAAGAGATTTGGCTTAAAAACATTTCAACATAACAGAAGAGGCAGCTTCTATTAACTAAGAGGCAGCAGATGAGTTTCCAGATGCTGTTAAAAAATTATTGAGAAGGTTAACTGCCTAAATAGGTTTTTAATGCAGACAATGCCCTATTCTAGAGAAAAACCCACAGAAGACATTTTATAGTAAGACAAGCAGACACCAGAATTTAGGGCAGGAAGGGATTGGCTAACTCTACCATTTTGTGAAAATGCAATTGAGTTTATAATCAGGACTACTTTTATCTGTTAAGCTACTAACTCCTGAGTCTTTAAGGGAAAAGATAAATAGCAACTGCGAGGCTTTTGGCTGTAAACAAGAAGACCTGGATAACAAGAACACCTTTTCTGGATTGGTTCCATTGGTGCTTTGTGCCTTAAGTCGAGAAGTGCTTTGCCAGTAAGAGACTCTCTTGTGTTTCACATTGGATGATAACACTGGATACCCCAAACCTCATGATTTCAACACTGAAGAAATCATAGTGGTCAACTTGCCCTTGCAACATCTCTCAGCCTCTAGATCAGGGGCTCGTAAGGACCTTTGAGACTTATTATACATAGTATTCTATGAAAAGGATCATTAGCACTATGGAAGGGAACTTGGATAGAGCATCATGAAAGCTTAGAACTATCACACTACTGATGCCATTGTTGTCATAGAAAAGGCCATGAAAGCCATCAAGCCTGAAACAATTCCTGCTGGAGAAAACTATGTCGAGATGTTGTGCATGACTTGGTAGGATTTACAACATACTTGGTCAAGGAAATCATGAAAGAAGTTGTGGATATGGCAAAAAAGGTAGAGGATAAGGTTCAAAATATGAATTGTGGAGAAATTTAGGAGTTTGTAGACACTATACCAGAGGAATTAACAGAAGATGATTTGCTGAAGCTGAGTGCTTCTGAACCACTACCAGGTGGGGAGGAAGATGTAGAAGAAGTAGTGCCAGGAAACAAATGACATTAGACAATCTGGCAGAAGGGTTCAGACTATTTAAGAGTGCTTCTGACTTCTTTTATGATGTAGACTCTTCTATGATATGGGCACTGAAACTAAAGCAATATAGTAGAAGAATTGGTACTGTGTGGAACATGTATGGAAATTTTTTTTTTTTTTGAGAAATGAAAAGGCAGAAATGTCAGGCAGAAATTATGATGTATTTCTGTAAAATTTCACTGTGTATGGCTACCTCTTCTTCCTTTCTTTCTACCTCCCCCACCTCTGCCACCCCTGAGACATCAAGATTCACCCCTCTTCTTCCTCCTCTTCCTGAATTGACTCAAAGTGAATGTGATGAGAATGAAGAACTTTATTATTATCCTCTTATACTTAATTAATAATACATATATTTTGTCTTCCTTTTGATTTTCCTAATATGGTAGAACCTCCATAATTGACTCCCTCCATCAACCAGCTACTTAAGTTGACCTAATTTTCATAGGCTAGATAATGCACCACATGTACATATCGGTAGAATCGGTCCAGTTCCTTATGTTGACCACATTTGTATGTTAACCAGTTTGTAATGGTCCCTTGGGTGGTCAACTTACAGAGGTTCCACTGTATTTTCTGTTTTTGCATTTTATTGTAACAGTATATAATATATAGAATATATAAGACTAGTCAAAAATGTGTTAATTATTTATATTATCAGTAAGGTCAACAATAGGCTATTAGTATTTTTTTTTTTTGAGACGGAGCCTCAAGCTATCTCCCTGGGTAGAGTGCCATGGCATCACAGCTCATAGCAACCTCCAACTCCTGGGCTCAAGCGAGTCTCCTGCCTCCACCTCCCAAGTAGCTGGGACCACAGGTGCCCG
>CAUYQV010056678.1:0-10624 GCA_963574575.1 Galagoides demidoff | reverse complement strand
CCTGTGGTCCCAGCTACTTGGGAGGCGGAGGCAGGAGACTCGCTTGAGCCCAGGAGTTGGAGGTTGCTATGAGCTGTGATGCCATGGCACTCTACCCAGGGGGATAGCTTGAGGCTCCGTCTCAAAAAAAAAGAAAAAAAAGGCATGGAGAAGCTTGAACACTCAAATATTGTTGGTGGGAATGAAAAATAGACATTTCTGGAAAATAGTATGGTAGATTCCCTTAAAATTAAAGATGTGCTTAATATGTGATCCAGAAATTATACTTTTGAATATTTATCCCAGAGAAATAAAAATTAACATTTATATAAAACATGCACATGAATGTTAAAGCAACTTCACTCATAATAATCAAACACTAGAAACAGCCTCCCAAATGTCTCTCAATAAGCAAATGGTTAATTAACCAACACTACATTCATACCATGAAATAGTATTTGGCAATAAAGAGAAACTACTGATACATGCAATGAGTTGGACAGATTTCAAGGAAATCATGCCAACAAATAACATCAATCTGAAAAGTGTACACATTGTAAAATGAAATGAATACATTCATGGAGGTCAGGAAAAGGATGGCAGGTAGGTAGCTATGGCTATAAAACAGTAGTAAAGGGCCTTTGTAATGGAATTGTTCTGTATTTTGACTGTGATGGTAGTCACACAAATTAAATATGGGATAAAATTGCAGAGAATAAATACACATATATAGACACACCTGCATAAACAACTTCTGAAATCTGAATAATGTTGATAAATTGTATCAATGTCAATTTCCTGGTTGTGATGTTGTTCTAGATTTATTCAGGATATTACTGTTGGGGGAAAATGAGGTAAACTCCACATGGAATCCCTCTGTGTTACATCTCCATCTGCATGTAAATTTGCAATGATCTCAAAATAAAACGTTAAGAAAAACATCTTACATAAATTGTCTGAAAGGAGATAGATTGATATTATTTTATTATTTTATAGAAAAAGAAAGTAAGACTCAGACAAGTTAGACTTCTTGCTTAAAATCATTGAAATACAGACGATAGAAACTGAACAAGACTCAGTTTCTCTGATTCCAAATTTATGTTTCTCTTTTTGCATTGTTTTATATTTCTAGAAATAATGCCAGAAATCTTACCAAGACTTTCTGTGGGTTTTCACAATCAAAATGGACATACTAGCATAGATTTCATGTTCTTCATGGAGATATTTAGCTAGCTCTCTAAGGAGAGGGGATGGAATGCAAAAGAGGTAGGACAGGCCTGAAAGGATATTGGTGAAGGAAATAGGAGACAATGTCAAAGGTTATCTTTGCTTACTTTACTACTGTGCCCATGAATGGTCTGCTGAATTCTGATTCTGTAACTCAGAACCTTTGGAAGGATTGAAGAGGATAAACCAGGTGACCTCTGGCCTCTCTGGAATTAGACTGGAGTTAGAACTGAGAAGTTTAAAGAAGACTTCTGAAATTTGTTAGGCACATTGGACCAGGTAGTTGGCAGAGAATTTCTGGGGTTGTTTAGAATAAACCCCCAGTGCCATTTTTGTGTCCGCTGGAGACCTAAGTGCTTTCTTGGATGTTCTGTCAACATATATATTGATTTTACAAATTGATTCTCCACCCCATGTAAGTTTTGATAACCAAAAGAGCCTTCTGTGATGTGTCAAATTTCCAGTTAAAAGAGCTGGATGCAATGACTTTCCTGTAAATGCTTAATAAATATTTGTTGACTGATTTACATATTCCTTCCAATCTAACCTGGATATTAAGTAGAAGTCAGGCTAGAATCATCATTTACCATGTCAATATTGACACAAACTTCCTCTTAAGGTCTGGGGCTGGCTCTCTTCCTGGAGCCAGGTTGCATAATACAGAAGGTTGCTGTTACATCAAAATATTGGTTATGTCTGGAACTCTCAGGTATAGTACAGGACAGTATTATCTTCATTCTTGTAATTCTTTCTTTGACAATTGTTGGAAATTATGTGTACTGAGTCGATAGGAGTAGGGAAGAATGTATTCTTATGATCTTATTTTTATTATTTTTTTTGAGCATGAAATGTCAGCTCATGACCAACCTTTCATTATTAGTCAATAAAATACTGGCTAATGCCCAAGTAAATATTGAAATGGCCCTCCCATACACACATGCATGCACCTACTATGGCTATCTAGTTGGAACATGCCTGTTCTGGAGAAGAAATATTATAAAAATCCTACTGCCTCCAGAAAAAGTAGTGGAATTTTCTTTAGTCAACAAGAAATACATGCTAAGCAATGCTAGTGAATAAACAGTTATGTTAGATTGGGTTTATCTAGAGCTTTAGTTTGCTTTTTAAGCAAACACTGGTTGGGATCTTCCTGATACTAAACCACCTGGGCATTGGGGATGGACATTGATGGACTGCACAGAAAGAATGTGCTGGCAGATAATCACCTGCACTAGGGGCTTCTGGAAATTTCATAAAGGAAGACTAAACTTTCCTTGTACATTCGTATCATTTAAAAAGTTACCAGTTCCATTTGTTTGGATGAAAAATGTATAATGCCTAAAGCTATGATAGATAAAAAGAGAGAAATTTGTTTTTTCCCTCAGGTCATAGAAATCTTCTCACGTTGGAGGTAATGGAGGAGAAAAACCCACTGACAGCTAGGGGAAAAGAACTGAGAGTCAGTGCAGGTGGTGTGAGCAGCAGTCTTGGGCTGGGGATCAGAGAACTGCAGTGCTTTGCTTTCTCAGAAGAGTTGCAAAAGCATCTTTATTAAGCTTACTCAGTAGAAACTTGGATGAGATGAGAAGGTGAAGCTTCATAGAGTCCCAGGTGGGATTACCCCAAACACTGCTTAACAAGGTCTGCAGCAAAGCGAAGGCTGTCATCCAAGCCATATGGAACCTGAGGATCAGTAAGCAAAATGCCAGCATCGATAACAGCATGGATTTGGAAACCTGACAAAGTCACTAGCCTGCCATATGGCTTTTCTCTTACTGAAGAAAACTTTGCTATTTTGCCTCATGTTACCTTTCAAAAAAATGTTTTTTTCATTTTCAGAAAAACACCACATTTTTATAGTTTAGACATTGTTTTCTTCATCACAATGTGCTATTTATCTCCTTTGGCTTAACAAGACAGCGTTTGTCACAATTTGTGCCAGATGGATGCTACTTTCCTTTTAATTGCCTTACTCATAATGTCAGTATTTAAGACAAATATCCATCTCCTGAAGACAAATAATTCAATTGTTTTTGTTATGAATAGATTATGAGGGTTTTGTTTCTGACGGTTTCTGTTTCTAAAAGGTCACAACCCATAAATTTTTATACATTTAAAGATGAAGTGGCTTCTGTGCCAATGTGCACAAGTACAGGGAAGCCATCTAAGGATGTAAAATTTGCTACACAATAATGTCAAAAGATATCACCTTCTTCAAATCAAATTCTGACTTGTGAGAAGAATATTTGATAACTAGGGTATTCAGTGAGCATCCTAACTATTCTTGTGTGAGTAGGTTCTAGTCTTATAAAGGTCTCTAAAGTGTGTCAAAATCTCTTTTAGTGGCAACGGTCAGGAAACCAACTTGAATATCTTTAGGCATAAAGGAGAATTACTCAGACCTTTGACTAAGCTGTAGTGAGGATAGAAGTGGAATTGGCTTCAGGAATGAAGAGACTAAAGACTTAAATGCAAATAGGGCTGCCTACTGCAATGAAAAATACCCACCAGCACATTTCAACTCACCTCTTCAGATTTCTCCAACGTCAAAGATGGGATTCACCCTTCTTCGTGCCCTTTTTTCTTTCCTTTCCTTTTTTCCCTCCTATTCCTTTGCCTGTCTCTCTTCTTCCCATTTTCCTCTCTCCTCCCCTCCCATTCTTTCAACAACCACAACTGCACTGAATAATTTGAATAGTCTTGCTGTACAATTCTAGGCTACTAATTTTTCTCTCTTATCTTTCTGAGGATCTTGGTCTGTAGTCTTAGGCTTCCTCTGTGGCTGTTGAAAAGTGAGCTATAAGTCTAATTGTCAATTATTTGTAGGTCTTGTTTTTTCTCTCCTTACTTTTACTTTTTAAATTTAATTTTTAAAAAAATTTTAACTATTATAAATACCTAATAGTTGTATTGCATTATCTTTACTTTTTACTCTTTTTGTCTTTGCTCCTTTACAGCCTTTTACATATGGTGTAAACCTGGATTTATTTATCATACTCAAGCTCCTACTTCTTGATTCTGATACTTTGTGTCTTCTATAATTCTACAAATTCTCAATTATTGTCCCTTCAAATACTTCTATTTCCTAATTCTCTTTATTCTTTCCTGATAGACTCTATTTTAGATTTAAGATTTTTTTGCCTTTATCTTCCATATTTGTTAGTTACTTTTCCATACTTTCTATCTTGCTATGTTTTTCTAGATTAGCTTTTCAGATCTGTCTTCCAATTCACTGCTTTTCTCTTCACCTGTGTCTAGTCTGCTCATTAATCTGTCTAATACGTTAATGGCTATATTTTTATTTTTTGCAAGATTTTATTTTTAAAATTTGTTATTTTATAAGGCTTCATCTTTTTTGTGTTGTTCTTTATTTTATATCTTAGATCATTTTAATTCTTTTGTTCCTTTTGTTTCATTCCTCTCCTTCATTTTGGATTGTGGAAATGTTGTGCGACTTCAGTAAAAGGGGTTTATTCAGATAATTTTATATTTATTTTTGTTCTGTTCCTCACTGATTTTTGTCAGACTAGAACCACTTTTTTTTTTTTTTTTTACTAAATTCTTGACTTGAAGGTTGCATAAAAGCAAATATAGGTGAAAAATCCAAGATGCATAGAGTTGCATTGGCTGAACAACTTAGAATTATGGCTAAGCAACATCAGTCCTTTTTTTTTGAATTTAGAAAATAGGGATTTCTCTCAGGAGATATGTCATGTTTTATCTTAAATTTTTAAATGTTCTGTAAAGGGAGGGTTTTTCCAGATATCTTGTTCAAAATATTGATGGAAAAAGAACCTGTGGAATGATAAAATGAAATAAATGACTAGGTTGGATCATTTGCCCATCTCTCAGATCAGTCCCTTGACCCAGCTTAGAGGGTATGTTTACCCCTCTGGGTTTGAAGAGGTAGTGTTATTATCAGTCCCTTCTAGAACCACAATTCATATGTAGAGAGAACAATTCTTTCTACCATCTCCTCATTCCCTAAAAGAAGGAAGGATCTGATATTAAAAGAAGGGAGGCAAATGTACTTGGAAAGTACTGAGATTGTTGCAGTAGATATCCACTACAGTTGAATCTCCTGGGCTGGTCTTGTAGACTAGAGTGAATTTGTTGGGCCCAATACAAGGTCAAAAATAGGGGCCCCACTTATTTAAAATGCAGGACAGGATGGTGCCTGTGGCTCAAAGGAGTAGGGCACTGACCCCACATGCAGGAGGTGGCAGGTTCAAACCCAGCCCTGGCCAATAAATAAATAAATAAAATAAAAAGCAGTACAAATACAATTAAAGTTACTAAAATATAAAGCTTTTTTCCTCCAATATCTGTCTCTCTCTCTCTCTTTTGGAAGCTGGGTCTTATTCTATCACTCTGGCTAGACTGCAGGGGTATAATCAAAGCATGCTCTAGCCTGAAACTCTGGGCTCAAGCAATCCTCTCACCTCAGCATCCTGAGTATCTAGGTATGTGCCACTATGCCTGGACAAGTTTTCTTTTTTTGTAGAGATGAGATCTTGCTATGTTGCCCAGACTATTCTCAAATACTGGCCTCAAGTGATCCTCCTGAGGCCTCCAAAGTATTGTACTGCCTGGCTGATGTTTTTTTGTTTGATGTTTGAACAAAACATCCCCTTGCTCCTTTGGACACAGGGATACTCATGGCTCATGTGCGGATTCTCACAGGTGGGGGCACTGCTCTGCAACTCAGCACAGATACATGCATGTATGGCCCATTCGATGCCCAGTGCCCTGTCCCACCAGCCACAGGGCTGACATGTCACACTTCACCCCTGGATAGAGAAGTACAGCTAGGCATTTACTCTTTCTATGAGCCCACTGTACCAACCCCTCACAGATGGCCAATTCTCAATGTTGTTGCTCTCTCCATTTGTGACTTCCTGGGTACCTGATTTGTGGGCAGGATGGGAGGATGTCCCACTGAATGGTCTGTTGAACACACCATAGTGTTGCTAGCCGTAGGTATGGATAGGCATCTTGAAATGCCACAGGGTATACGTACCTTACCCTGAATCTCCCAACAGTTAAGCCCAGGCTCTGGGTGAGGGTGAAGAGTGGCAGCAGTTGGGACTGGGCAAGAAAGGGTGGTAGGGCCCTGGGTACCAGAGAATGGGGGAGTAGGTGGCCAACAGCCTTTCCTGGAGAAGCAGTGGGAAAGCATGATTGTGTGAACTGAGGCTACAAGCCCCTGGTGTGTTCTCTATTGTCCTATTGGCCTTTACTTACAAATCTACAGATAAAATTATTAAGAATTCCCAGGTAGTGACTGCAGAGCACCAGCCCCCAACTGCAGGGGCCTTGGAGCTGGGGAGTAGTGGGTAGTGTGGGTAAGGGGAAGTACTTTAGCTTCAGAGGTGGAAAACCTGGTGTCCTCATTCCTGATAGCAACTTCCAGGATGACTTCAGGGAGTCCTCTTCAATGGCTTTCTTAGTGAAAAAGTAAGCATTTTGGACTGGTCAACTTTCGCCATTATCTGATGAGAAACTTCCTCAGAAGTATTTAGCCATTGATCCATAGCAGGCAGAAGACTGGATGGAACTTTAAAATGGTGGTTTCCAGCCAGGCATTGTGGCTCACACCTGTAATCCTAGCCCTTTGGGAGGCTGAGGTGGGAAAGAGCTTGCAACCAGGAGTTCAAGACTAGCGTGGGCAACACAACAAGACCTCATTGCTAAAAAAATTAAAAAGAAAAAATTAGCCAGACATAGTGGTGTGACCCTGTAGTCCCAACTGATTAGGAGGCTGGGCTAGGAAGATCTCTTGGGTCCAGAAGTTTGAGGTTGGGGTGAACATGCCATACACTCTAGCCAAGACAATAGAGCACAACCCTGTATCAAAAAATAAATATAAAAGTGAAATAACATAAAGTGAAACAAATTAAAATGACAGTTTCTAGTCTTCTTATCACTTCAAGAAAAAATTATTAATGTTTGGCCTTACCCAGTGTGTTAAACTGTTTCTTAGTTTTCTTTAATTGATATGGGCATATAATAGTTGTATATCTTTATAAGGTGCATATAATGTTTTGATACTGGCATACTAAGTACAAAGTAAATTAATCAAGTCCGGATAATTGGGATATTCATCATCTCAGGTATTTAACATTTCTTTGTGTTAGGAGCATTGCAATTTCACTCTTTTCATTATTTTAAAGTATGCCCTAAATTATTTTTGATCATAGTCATTTTATTGTGCTAGCAAGTATTGTTCATTCTAACTATCTGGCTATATTTTTGCAACTATTAACTTTCTCCACTTTATCTTCCTCTCCCCACTAGCCTCCTGGTCTCTGGTAACCAACATTCTACTCCATGTCTCCAAGAGATCAATTGTTTTTAATATTTTTCTCCCACATATGAGTGAGAACATGAGATTTGTCTTTGTATACTTGGCTCATCTCAGTCAACATAATGTTCTCCAGTTCCATCCATGTTGCTGCAGGATTTCATTCATTTGTGGCTATATAATATTCCACTGTATACATGAACCACAGTTTCTTTATCCATTTGTCTGAACATAGACACAGGTTGATTTTAAATCTTGGCTATTGTGAGTAGTGCTGCAATAAACATGGGAGTGCAGATATCTTTTCGATATACTGAATTCCCATCCTTTGGGTACATACCCAGCAGTGGGATTGCTGAGTCATATGGTAGTACTATTTTTAGTTTTTCTCCACATCATTTTCCATCCCACTATGTTATACTTGAACATACCTGTTCAAGTACATGTGTGCCTGCAACTTATAAATTGCAAAGTTATAAATTCCAGAGAAATCCCAAATAAAACACTTCATGTTCAGGTGATTTATCATTGTCTCTGAAGCTCATTCCAATATTTCCAAATGATACAATTATTCATTTATTCAGAAGATTTGCAACAAGAAGTTTTGAAGAATCATGTCAAGGTTTAATTCTCCCTTCTCAGAAGCTTAAAAAAGTCTGAAACATAAGTGACAAACCCAAACCTAAAAAATTAAATCAGTAGGGTAGTGCCTGTGGCTCAAGAAGTAGGGTGTTGGCCCCATATACCAGAGGTGGTGGGTTCAAACCCAGGCCTGGCCAAAAACTGCAACAGCAACAAAAAAACTAAATCAATAATGTTTTTTAAATAAGAAATACATTTTGTGTTTCTGAAATCCTATCTGTAGTGAGGCTCAGATAACAAATGTCAAACAAAATGACATTTGCACTTTCTCATTACCCCTTTCCTAAAGTAGCATTTTCTGATTCCCACAACTCTATCTTGTGCAAGGGCCTGGAATGAGCTCTGGCAGCAGAAGGATGCCAATTAAATCTCAGGCAGTACTGAGACCTTAGGTTTTACAAGGCCAGTACTATGTTGTGAAGGGGCATGTTTTGTTGTGATATTTAAGTAACATAAGCTCATAATATGAAGCTTGTAATGAGAAGGGAGAACATAGGAGAATAATTAAAATACAAGGATTTCTATTTCTATCTTGGAAATATAAAAAGTGAGGACAAATGAGAGTGGCATAAAAAAGTTCTAGGGGAAGTAGCATTGAAAACTTGAAAGGGAATATAATAGAAAAGGTCTTCACTATTACAACTCCCACTAGGTGCCCTTCATGAAAAGCTAACCTATTCAGGCTCTTACATTGGTTAAGGTTTGCTGTAGAAAACAACATGCAACTTCACCAGGCTCCCTTGCCATAGAATCAAAAGAAGAAACATTGTATAGCAAATATAAAGACAAAGGGAAAATGTATGTGAGATATAATTTTGGAACAAACACTGCAAAATAGCGCAGAACAAAGATTCTGCCTATTTTCACCTCTTCCTATTTGTTGAACATGGTATTTACATTCTCTAAGCTACTTCCTCATCTGTAAATCGGAGCTGATATTAACATCTGTCTCATCACTGATTCTTCAGCTATTTTATAGAAAGTCCTTAGGTAGTTTGGTACAGAAAACTGGGATCTGGCCTGAAGGCCAAAGACTCTCTCAGTGTTATTCTAAAGTTTTATTTTTAGATCTCTATTTTATGATATTTTAAGGGATTTATAATGAGGGAGTTAGTTAACATACGTATGCAGTCTATGTTCTTGATCTAATCTAGATCTAATAATTATATAAAAATATTTATTTAAAATGCATTGAGGAAGTAGAGGCGTTAAGAGCACACTGTAATAAAAAAGCTTTCCCCTATTTTTTCTTATCCAACTCTTAGTTATTTCAGCACTTGTGCAAATGTATCCATTCCCTCTTTCTCTCTCTCCTCTTCTTTCCATCTCTCTGAAAACCTTGCTCTTTGAAGTTCCCTCACACTGCTCCTTGCCTATTTTTTATTTTATATCTATAGTTTCTCTCCGCTTCCCACTTCTATATCTCTACTCTGGAACCTGCTCATCACCACCAAATCCTATGACCAAGAGATACACACAAAGGATTCTTCTACCTAAGAAAAAGTGGGAGTGTTCATTGTAATTGCCTAAGATTTAACGTGTCTTTTTATGCCACACACAAAGGAGAGAAGCTGCTACTTCATAGAATGGCATCATTGTCCACTGTGTGGAGAATGGTTGGGAGGATGTTATGGTAAACCAGCACTGATTCAATTTTTAAAAAAATTGCAGTAGTATGTATATATAAAACATAAATTATCATTTTAAAGCTTTTTGAATGTACAAGGGCATTAAGTACATTAAGTACATTAAGTGGTGATGGTGATGTAACAATGTGCAACCATTCCACCACTATCATCTTTAGGACTTTCCATCACCCAAACAGAAGCTTCATACCCATTAAACAAGAAGTCCCTATTCCCCTGTTTCTCTAAACCAGCAGCTCTCAATCTATGGGTCACAACCCCTTTGTAACAGTGAAAATACATCGGGGTATTAGGAAGGTTGAGAAACACTCTGGTAACCATTATTTTACCTTCTTTCTATATGAATTTGACTACTTGAAACATTTTATACAAGAAGAATTGTACAATATTTATCCTTTTGTATCAGGTTTATTTAATTTTGAGTCATGCTTTCAAAGTTCATACATATTATAGCATGTATAAGAAGTTGAGTAATTTCTTTTCTTTTCTTTTTTTTTTTTTTTTGCAGTTTTTGTCCCGGGGCTGGGTTTGAACCTACCACTTCCAGTTTATGGGGCCAGCGCCCTACTCCCTTAAGCCACAGGTACAGCCCTAAAGTTGAATAATTTTCATTATGTGTATATACCACATTTAGTTCATTCATTCACCCACCAGTGAACATTTTGTTATTTCCACTTTTTGGATATTTTTTTTTTTTTTTTTATTAATTGATTTCTGTGTACATTGATGCCAACATGGGGTACATTGTGCTGTTTCATATACAATTTGAAACATCTTCATCAAGCTGGTTAACATAACTTTCATATCATTTGGTTAATCATTGTAT
>CAUYQV010056676.1:0-10765 GCA_963574575.1 Galagoides demidoff | reverse complement strand
TGTCCTAGGCAATTAGAATATTTTCTTAGATTTTACCATAACCACCTACTTATCTGAGCTCAGAATTTAGAAGCTCAAAGTAATGTTAACCAGTTTGATGAAAATATTTCAAATTGTATATAAAACCAACACATTGTATCCCATGACTGCACTAATGCACACAGTGATGTTTTAATAAAAAAAAGAAAAAGAAAAGTAAAGTTAAAAAAAAAGCTCAAAATTAAGAACATAAGTTCACAGTCAAACCCAGCAAAATTTAGAAATATTATACAGGAGGCAGTTCTATAATCTGTAATTATCTAAATTCTAATTTTTTTTATCAAAGAATACCAAAGTCATATGAACAAAAAGGCATTTAAGTTGTTCTCTCTTCTTCTGATAAAATACTTGATATAAGCATTTACTTTTTTTTCAAAGTCAATTAATTAGAGTTTGTTTGCATACTTCAATTGTGAAATATTCAGGTATGTCACATATACAGACACATAAAGAGATAGACATATAGACAGAAGCAAACTTTTATTTGCCAGGTTTGAAACATATATATTTCATTCAGACTATTAATCTTTTAATTACATAATTTATTTGCCTTAGCAAATTACCTAGGTTTTAGTTATCTTTTAAGTTATTTTTCTGTTAACCATTTTTACACCTTGTAAATTAGATATATATAGTTTTAATTACTGTTTTAAATTCATAAATTCTACCAAGAAAAAAAAAGACATTATTTTAAACAGTGTAGTATCATTATAATAATTTAAGGATCCGTTCAAAGGTCAAAGATGATAAATCAGCTAGGCTGTGTTATAGTAAAATTATATTGCTTTTTTTACTTATCGGAGGGTACCCATACTGAGACCAATCAGACAGAATATGCCCCAATGTGTTATCATTTGGCATTGAGGCCAGTGCTCCTATAATACATACCAGATATACAAACACCGAATTTCTCCAGAAGCAGGTGGACCTTAGTGATTATCAATGGCAGATGTGTGAGAGCAGAGCCCCAAGACACTGAGGAGAGCATCACTGCTAGGACCATGGGAGTACTGCTCTCCAGACCTGCGTGTCCAGGCAACAGTTAGACTTCGCAGCATTTACTAGAGCAGTCTAGGGGTCCGTTTGTGGTTACCAGAAACATTAACAGATGTCACTGTCAGCCAATATACACAAATGGGGATAGGTCCACCACTTAATTTGTCAGAGGGCCAGGATTCGGGAGAATGGTGACAGTAGCCTCTCCAAAATGTTACTGTTCTTTCATTTCATACATAGGGGTGAAGACTATGTCACCCCTATGTTAAGCAATAATTGGCAGAACCCATGACAGATAAACAATAACAATTCAAAAGTTAATCTTCTAAATCAGTCCATGTAAACTACTCAAGATAGGCATCTTTAGGGTGGGAGCAAAATTTACAAAACAGTAAGAATGAGAGACAGTGGGTGAAGATCAGGCAGGACATAAACCAAGGAGACCAACTGTGTCATGTCTGCCCTACTCTAAGAGACTTAATCATATACTCACTACATGCACTTTCAGTAGGTCTTACAGCTATTTTGTTCTTGTTTTATTTAACTGTTTTTGTGTGTGTGTGTGTTTTGTTGATTTTCCCAGGGATATGTTTTGATTCCTTTCTTATTTCCTTTTGTGTATCTACTATACATTTTAGATTTTCTTTTTAATTTTAACCCCACAAAACATTGAGATGTGTGAATACTAGTAATACTAGTTATTTTCTCAGTGCTTATCAGAGATGTTACATAAAACTTCTGAAAGTTATAACAACTATTTCAGACAAAAACATTAATTACATACAAACTTCCTGACTTTTTATATCCTCAGTTGTATTCTGGTAATGTCATCAATTATATCTTTTTCTATTATGTTTCCATCAACACAAATTTATGTTTATCTTAAGACTTAATCTTTTCAAATTTATTGCAGAATTAAAAATATATTGTTCATAATTATGATGCCACAGAATACATATATATACATGTAATTGCATGTACTATAGAACTCTGTGTAATTCTATGTATTCACATAACTGTGGCTAATATTTTACTTCAATGTGAAGAACTGACTGCAGAAATCCACATATGGTATGCCTATTGGGTACAAATTTTTAGGCTTCCTTTTTTTGATCACTGAATCTTTTCATTTTTTTACTTTTTTTTTTTTTTTCATCTTGAGCATTTTTGTTGTGGTTGGATCTGGAGCCCTGAGACAGAGTCTCACCTTGTCACCTTCTGTAGAGTGTGGTGGTGTCATAGCTGCAGCAACTTCAAACTCATAGGTTGAACCAATCTTCTTGCCTCAACCTCCCAAGTTGCTGGGACTCCAGGAAACTACCATAATGTGCGGTTAATTTTTAGAGATGTGGTCTCTCTTCTCAGTCTGGTCTTCGAACTCCTGAGCTCAGGTGATCCACCCACTTGGGTCTCCCAATGTGCTGGGATTAAAGATGTGAGCGACTGCACCTGTCCTGTTTTTTTAGCTTATGTTTAAAGAGAGTTTTGTTAGAAATGGATTTTGTGATTGACAGATATTTTTTCATCATTTTGAAATTTTATCCTGCACATTATTTTTTGTTAAAAAACTAGTTCAGCATATTATAGGAGTACCTTTCTTTGAACATGCCATGTCACATTTTTCTAGATGATTTAAAGATCCATTTTGTAACTTTAAAATTGTTGATAACATATGTCTCTTACTTGGGCTTTTTTTGTTGTTGTTTCTACTTAAAGTAGGTTGAATTTATTTAATATTTATGCTATTTTCTCCCTTAATTTTAGAAACATCTCAGACATTTCTTAAAGTGATCTTTCTGCCCACTTTTCTCTATTCTCTCATTATAGAGCTTCCATTGTAAATATTTTGGCATGCTTGATAATAATAAGTCTCTAGATCTCTCTTCAATTTCTTCATTATTTTGATTTTGCTTTTTTTTATTTTGCTTAGTTCATTTCTCAGTTGCATATATTATGAGGTTTTGATTAATTTCAATCTTGTAAATAACTCATTTTCTTTGCACATGGTTTTTCTCTTTTTATTTAGTTGTCAACATTCTCATTGAGATGATACAACTGTAATGCACAGATTTTAAATACTCTAACATTATTTCATAAATTTTCAATTTAGATTCACTTAAATATTTTTTTCTTTCATTGTACTATCTTTATTGGTTTCTTTGATTTATTTTTACATATAATGAGATTGTGATCATTTAAAAAAAGCTTCCAATTTTATCCTTCAGTGAAGACTTTGATGAGGGGAAATTTTCTACCATATAGCCACCCAGACATTCTGGGTACTTCTCCACACTGTTGGCAAGATATGTCTTCTGTGGAGTGATCTGTATATTTTCCTATTAAAAAGATTTATTTCCTTTTAAAATTCCTTTATCTTTACCTTTCATGATAAATGCTATATTTGCTGTAGAGTCTCATACTTCAGTAGTTATTCAACTTTGTTTTCAAATAAATCTGCATGCTATTTAAACTATCTCGCTTTTTTTTTTTTTTTTTTTTTTTACAGCACCACCTATCAAGGGAAACAATAAGCAATCTCTTGAAAGCCCCAGAGAAAACCAGGACTTTGGATATGTGTTTGGATTATGTGTTCAACCAAATGTTTCTGAAGAGAAGAGATTTAAAATTGAAGAATATATTTATAAATATCATCAACCTGATGAGTACCTCATTAAAACTTTGTTATTCTTCCACCAATCAACATTATCTTCACATGCCAAAATCCACAACTGGGATCAATATGGTAAGATGTTTAACTAATCATCATTGTTTAATCATTATCAAGGTATAAATAAATAGGAAAACCATTAAATATTCAAGAAATATTTGATATCTTTTTTTTATATAATTTTACTCTAAATAGTCACTTAGGTGGCTATGTTGATGAGAGAAATTGTCAATGCAATAAACTTGAAAAGACCTTGTATCAAATCTCATGCTCTATAAAATAGCTAAAAGTTCAATATCCAGAGATACAGTACAAATATCAATAATGTGAGAAAGTCTTTAATCAATGTTTAAACCTTATTATCCATGATGAAATCCATAACCAAGAGTATTTCTACAAGTATATTGAATGCATGGAAACTTTTCCCCAATCAGGAATTCATATTGAAAAAGCATCCTACATATATAATAAAAGCAAGAAAGCCTTTAGTTAGTCATCCAGTCTAACAAATGTCATAGTTCATAGTGGAGAAAACCCCTAAAATGTAAAGAATGTGACATAGACTTTAATCCTTTTTGAATCCTTAGAGAAAGAATGTCAGAGGATTCACACTGGAGAGAAACTGTACGAAAATGAAGACTGTGGTAAAGCCTTTAAATGGGACTCAACACATACAAAACATCGAAGAATTCATACTGGAGAGAAAACCTACAAATGTGAAGAGTGTGGCAAAGCCTTTAACCGGTGCTCAAACCTTATACAACATCAGAAAATTCACACTGGAGAGAAACTTTACAAATGTGAGGAATGTGGTAAAGCCTTTAAATGGCTCTCAAAACTTAGAAAACATCAGAGAATTCATACTGAAGAGAAACCCTACAAATGTGAGGAATGTGACAAAGCCTTTAACCGGTGCTCAAAACTCACACAACATAAGAGAATTCACACTGGAGAGAAACCTTACAAATGTGACGAATGTGGTAACACCTATAAATGGGCCTCAACATATAGAATACATCAGAGAATGCATACTGGAGAGAAACCCTACAAATGTGATGAATGTGGCAAAGCCTTTAACCGATGCTCAACCCTTACACAACATCAGAGAATTCACACTGGAGAGAAACTGTACAAATGTGAAGAATGTGGTAGTGCCTTTAAATGTGCCTCAACCCTCAGAAAACATCAGAGAATTCATACTGGAGAGAAAACCTACAAATGTGAAGAATGTGGCAAAGCCTTTAACCGGTGCTCAAACCTTACACAACATAAGAGAATTCACAGTGGGGAGAAACCTTACAAATGTGAGGAATGTGGCAAAATCTTTAAATGGGCCTCAACTCTGAGAAAACATCAGAGAATTCACACTGGAGAAAAACCCTACAAGTGTGAAGAATGTGGCAAAGTCTTTAACCGGTGCTCAAAACTCAGACAACATAAAAGATCTCACACTGGAGAGAAACCTTACAGATGTGAGGAATGTGGTAAAGCCTGTAAATGGGCCTCAACATTTAGAGTACATCAGAGAATTCATACTGGAGAGAAACCCTACAAATGTGAAGAATGTGGCAAAGCCTTTAACCGGTGCTCAAACCTTACACAACATAAGAGAATTCACACTGGAGAGAAACCCTACAAATGTGAAGAATGTGGCAAAGCCTTTAACCAGTGCTCAAAACTTACACAACATAAGAGAATTCACACTGGAGAGAAACCCTACAAATGTGAAAAATGTGGCAAAGTCTTTAACCAGTGCTCAATTCTTATACGACATCAGAGAATTCACTGATGTAGCGAAACCCTACAAATGTGAAGAATGTGGCAAAGCCACAGTGTACAAACTTTACACAACATCATAGAATTGACACCAGTGTGAACCCCCACAAATGTGGATAATGTGGGAAAGCCTTTAACCAGTGCTTAACAACATCAGAGATGTTATGTAAGTGTTGAGCTTACTGGAGATAAACCCTACAAATGTGATAAATATGGGAAGGCCTTTATCTCTCATTTTGGCTTTAATACACACCAGAAAATTTATACTAAAGAAAAAAATACTAATGTGGAGAATTTGGCAAAACCTTTTCACATCTACTCAACAGCTAAAAATCCCTAACATTAAGGAGAAACCCTAACAAGTTGAGAAATGTAGCAAACTTTCAACTGTTTTTCAAGACATATTCAACATCAGAATATATATACCACAATGAAACCATAAAAATATACAGACTGGAATATTCCTTACTTAATATCCAGGCCTTAGACAATTTCAGCAAATTTATATGCAACAGAAACCCTACAAATGTAAAAATATTCACACATTTATGCTACAGAAAACTGTATAGATGTAATATAAGTGAAAAGCATTTTATGCCAAATATACAACTTCAACATAACCAGGGAGTTCATACAAAACAAACATTAAACAGGTACAATAAATATGCAGAAGTATTTAATTAAAACTTAACTCTAAGTGCCTCAGAGGATTCAGACAAATGAAAAGAACATTTCCAGACTTACATTAACTTTGTGTATTCACGATGGAGAAAAATGTAAAGTCCAGATAATTTGATGTTATTTTTCAAAAGAGCAATAACTTTTATCTTTTGATAAGAATAATTATTAATATATTTATTGATGCTTTGCCTTTGAAATATTTAAAATTATTCAAAAGTGTTCAAGGGGAATTCTGGGAAGATGGCCAACTAGTAGCAACCCTTTGCAGAAGATCCTGATCAGAGGGAGAAAAACTGGACAGAATTGGACACTAGGAAACCAAATGTGGGGAGATGAGCTGAGAAAGAAATTCAGCAAGCTGTAACTCCAAGGAAGGGCATTCAAGAAAACAATGTACAGTTACAAAGCCTATCTTCTAGAGGAAGGGGGACCCCTCCGCCAGGTGGAAGGCCCACATGGGTTCTATGTTAGTGACCAGGGAAGACCTTTCATTTTATCTCATTGGAGAAAGCCACTAAACTTCTGGGTTTCTTTTTCCAGGAAAGTTCTACTTATGAACCTAGACACAACCACACCTGAAATAAAATTGAACATATGTTTTCCCCCACAATTTCAAACTCCCAGTCCACCCTTTCTCTTTTGCATAGGGGTCTGAAATTCTGGCTGTGGTAGATTCCAGATTATCTGGTCTTTTCTGAGAGACTCTGGCATAGTGTGGACCACCGAACAACAGGACAGAGGAATCTGTGACTAGTGGGGAAGAAATATGGGAAGAAACGGAACGGACACTTAGCAGAAGGAGGAACAGTCCCCTGGTTATGACTTTAGCCAACTGTGGTGTTGACACCTGGTTAAGGCTGTGTCTGGTTGGAGGGGGAGCAGAACCCACAGATTTGATGGTGCCCTCAAGTAGGAGAGTGGTTGCTCAGCATGGACTGATTTTGTTTTGTGGAGGCAGGGTTCTTGGGTGCAACTGGGCTGATAAGCAGAGGCTTGTAGAGTGTGAATGGAAACTAATGGGCAGGGTGTGGTCCACTGGCTCCAAATGAGCCTGTGAACAGAAGCATGAATGCCTGATATTAACTGAGTCCTGCAGGCGGGGAGCCAGACTCCCAGCTTTGATTGTGCCTGGGGGACAGGGTGTTGTACCCAGTTGGGACTTTAATGGGCAATTAGCAGTTCAACAGAGGGGACCAGCACCATACTTGCAGGTTTACAGGACAGAACTGACTGAGGATTTATGTACACAGTTGGAGATGCTTGGATACCTCTCTGTTGAGCTGGGTTTGTACTGCCTGAGACAATATGTTGAACTCACATCTGGGTTTGTCCCTACAGGGACACTCTCAGGTTGACCTTTGACCTTAGAATGGTGGGGGTAAGATGCCACAGCTGTCTGTACCTCTCCACAGCTGAGATTTAAACTTAATACCATGACTTCTTAGGATAGGATAGAGGTTGCATGATTTCAAAACAGAGCTAGCTTGTAGGTAACCAGAGTCTCCGGCCAATTCTCTGAAAGGAGCCTTTGTAAGGTTGTAGGGGATGAGGCACAATTATAAAGCCTGGCACTTTAGTAAGGGCTGACTAACTCTACTACTTGGGACCTCCAATTCACCCTACCAGTTCTAATAACCAAACTGTGGAAAATAAACATGGGGTGGAACCAAGGGAAAATCTCTGGCAACATGAATAACCAGAGTAGATTAACCCCTGCAAGTAATGAACAAGGAGATACAACTGAAAAAGCCATGCCTAGACAAATGGCTGAAATGTCAGATAGAATTCAGACTATGTATGGCAAATAAGATGAATAGAAAGGAAGAAAAGTTAGAAATTGAAATCCAAAGATTAGTTCTAAAGTTACAAGAAATTAATGAAATCAATGACAAAGTAACCAAAGATATGGGCATAGTGAGAAAAGAGATAGCAGAGCTCAAGGAAATGGAAAATTTATTTGAGCAGCTCCAAAACACAGTAGAATCCTTGAGTAACAGAGTTGACCAGGCAGATGGAAGGATCTCTGAAATTGAAGACAGAGCTTTTCAATGTTTCCAAACACTTAAAGTGGCAGAGAAATGGAGATCAAAAACAGATCATTTCCTGAGACAGTTGTGGAATCACCCCCCCCTCCCCCAAATCAAACATCTTAAGGAATTCTTGAAACAAAAAGAGGATGGTCCTAAAGGTATAGATTCTTTGTGCCAAGAGCTATGGAGGAGAATTTCCCAAACATTTTATGATGCACAGAAATTCAGATAGTAGACAGTTTCAAAACCCCAGGAAGACTCAATCCAAATAAAGTATCTCCTAGACACATTGTGATTAACTTTGCCAAAGTTCATACGAAGGAGAAAACTCTGCAAGTAGCCAGATGTAGGAGAAGCATTACCTACAAAGGGAGAAATATCAGAATAATTGCAGATCTCAGCTGAAATTTTTCAACCCAGAAGAGGATAGTCATCAACCTTCAATCTCCTAAAACAAAACAAGTTTCAGTCCAGGATCTTGTATCCAGCTAAACTGAATTTTCATTTGTGATAGAGCAATCAAATACTTTACTGACATACACATTTTGAAGAAACTTGCCATAACTAAACCAGCTAGCTCTCCAGGATATTCTCAGACCCATCCTCCAGAATGCTCTGTCTCCACAGTAAACTCACCTAAATTTTTGAACAAAACCCAACTTCCACAGTCGTGAAAGGATTAAAAATACTCACTGGACATTCAAAAAAACATAACACCCAAAAAACACTACCATGCTTATCAGTTCTCTCAATTAATGTGAATGGTTTAAATTGTCTTCTAAAAAGGCAGAGGTTGGCTGACCATACAAAACCTCAGACCAGATACCTGCTGCATACAAGAATTTCATCTTACCGTAAAGGTTAAAAATAAACTCAGGGTGAAGTGATGGACTTCTATAATACAGACAAATGGGAATCAGGAAAAATCAGGGGTTGCAATTTTATTTGCAAATACAATTGGCTCTAAACCAACAAAGGTAAAGAAAGAAAAGTATGGTCAGTTCCTATTTATCAAGGGAAACACTTAACATGAAGAGATTTCAATAACATTTATGCACCCTACCGGAATGTTCTTCAGTTTGTAAAGGAAACCCTAACAAATATGAATAACTTGATATCTTCCTGCCCTATAATAGTGGGGGATTTTAACATCCCTTTGACCGTTTTGGATAGATCTTCCAAGAAGAAACTAAGTAGAGAAATATTAGACTTAAACCTGACCCTAGAACAAATGGACTTTATAGACCTCTACACCATATTGCATCCTAATAAAACTGAATGTACATTTTTCTCATCAGTCCATGGATCATCCTCTAAAATAGATCTAATCCCAGGACACAAGTCAAATCTCAACAAATTTAAAAGAATATTATTCCTTGTATCATCTCATACCACCATGGAATAAAAGTTGAACTCAATAGCAACAGGATTGGAAACTAAATAATCTTAGGCTGAATGATAGCTGGGTCAAAGGCAAGGTTAAGAAGGAAATCAAGTTTTTGGGACAAAATTATAATGACACAAATTATGAAAAACTGTGGGATACTGCAAGACAGGCACATGGCCTACAAACACATGAAAAAATGCTCATCATCTCTAATCATCAGAGAAATGTAAACCAAAACCACTTTGAGATATTGTCTAACTTGATATGTATGTTGTGTGATTAGCCAACATAGCAAAGTACCAAAGCTACAGATGTTAGAGTGGAAGTAGAGAGAAGAGAACACTTGTACACTGCTGATGGGAATGCATGCTAATATGACTTTCTGGGAAAGAAGTTTGGAGAACACTTAGGGAACTAAAGGTACACCTGCCATTTAGTCCTACAATTCCTCTACTAGGTATATACCCAGATAATCAATCATTTTATAGCAAAGACATTTGCTTTGCACCAGAATGTTTATTCCAGCCTAATTTATAATTGCCAAGACATGGAAACAGCCCAAGTTCCCATCAGCCCATGAATGGATTAACAAATTGAGGTCTATGTTTACCTGGATGGAACTGGAACGTATTCTTAGTAAAGTATCTCACGAATGGAAGAAAAAGTATTCAATGTAGTCAATACTAGTATGAAATCAATATATAATCACCTACACATTCATGTGAGTGTCAAAATAACTATAGTCCAGAAAGCAGAATGGAAGTGGAGAGAAGGGGCAGGGGGAGGTAGGAGGAGTGAGGGTATTTGGGGGAACTTCACCTAATGTCCATAATGCAATGGTACATTTCAAAACTATTAAGAAAAGAGTATAATTGTCTTCCCACAACAAATAAGTGAGGTGATGGATGTGTTAAACAGTTTGATGTAAGTATTTCATATTGTGTATTAAATCAGTATACTGACTCCTATAAATGCATCAATGTACACAGTTAAGATTTATAAAAATAGGGGAAGGGGGAGGGAGAAGGGTGGGGGAATGGGTGGAGAGGGGGGAGGGAGGGGGATTGGAGGGACCATTTTTGAGATATATCTTACAGGGGTACAAGTGAAACTCTCTAAGAGTAGAACCAGAATGTTTTAAAACTATAACTGAGAAAATGACATGAAGGCTGTGTTGATCAGTTTGAT
>CAUYQV010056671.1:0-13866 GCA_963574575.1 Galagoides demidoff | reverse complement strand
GGCCCGCCAAACAACAATGATGGCTGCAACCAAAAAATGGCCGGGCGTTGTGGCGGGCGCCTGTAGTCTCAGCTACTTGGGAGGCTGAGGCAGGAGACTCGCTTGAGCCCAGGCATTGGAGGTTGCTATGAGCTGTGATGCCATAGCACTCTCAGGGGGATAGCTTGAGGCTCCATCTCAAAAAAAAAAAAAAAAAAAAGAATAGCAAGCTAAATTCAAAGTAGATTAGAATAAATACTAGAGTGCAAATTAATGAAATAGGGAACAGAAAAAGAATAGAAACAAAGTCAGTGAAACCAAAAACTGGTTCTTTGAAAAGATCAAGAAAAGTGAAAATATTTAGCTAGACTGACCAAGAAGAAAAAGAAGAAAACTTAATTTACTAAAACAATGATTACAGAGAGGACATTACTACCAACTTTGCAGATATAAAAAGGATTATAGGGAGATACTATGAACAACTGTATGCCAACAAATTACATAACTCAGGTGAAATGGAGAAATTAATAGAAAGACACAAACTATAACTGATGCAAGAAAATATATGACTATAACTATAATAAGAAATTAAATTAGTAATTTTTAAACTACTCATACACAAAAAGGCTGTACTGGTGAATTCTACCAAATACTTAAAGAAGAATTAAGAGCTATCTTTACAAACTCTTCCCAAAAATAGAAGAGGAGGGAACACTTCCCAACTCATTTTGTGAGGCCAGTATTACTCTGACACCAAAACCAGACAAAACCATAATGAGCAAAGGAATGTTGTATACCAATGGGAGGGTGGTTAGGGATTAACCCCACCACCAGTTTGTTTTCACATGTTGTGTTTTCCTGTATAAACAGATGTACAAATACCCCCTTTGGTGGGGTCATTCCCTGACCTCCTCATTGGTATGGAAGTGCGAGATCGAAATCCTTTGTAAAAATAGAAACACAAATTAACATCCAAAGATCAGTTAATGTAATACGCCATATCAATAGAATAAGGTATAAAAACTACATGATCATCTCAATGGATGTGGGAAAAGCATTTGACAAAATTTGCCACCCCTTAATGATAAAAACACTCAACAAACTAAGAATTGTAGAAATTTGTTAACCTGATGAAGGACAATTGTGAAAAAAACAAAACCATAGCTAACATCATACTTAATGGTGAAAAATTAGAAGCTTTTGCCCCAAGATCAGAAACAAGACATGGATGTCTGCTCTCTTATTCAGTGTTGGACTTTGGCAAGGAAAAAAAAAGGCATCCAGTTTAGAAATGAAGAATAAAACTATTTGCAGATAACACAATCTAGTGTATGGTTGAAACACATTTTTCTCAGTAAAGTATCAGAAGAATGGAAAAGCAAATATCTAATGTACTCAGTAACATGAAGCCAGTAGATGATCTAATTCCTGCCCACATAGGAGAAAAACTCATTTTAATTCAAGTTGAAAAGAAGAGAATGAGGGAGGAGGTAGAGAGCAGGGAGGATTAGGGTGCTCCCACTGAATGGGCACAATGTGGTAGTGTATGGCACACCTTTGGGATACCGGATGTAGCTACATAAGGGACTTTACCTAACACATGCAAACAGTGCAACCTAACAAATTCAAATATTGTGACTTGGTTGTTTATGCCTTCATGTTAACTTGGGGAAAAAAAGAAGAAAACAGCTCTAAAGTACAGAAATAATTTGAAATTGTGCAGCTCGACACCTATAGCTCATCGGCTACAGTACCAGCCACATACACGGGAACTACCAGGTTCAAATCCAGCCCAAGCCTGCCAAACAACGACAACTGCAACAAAAAAATAGCTGAACATTGTGGCTGGCGCCTATAGTCCCAGCTACTTGGGAGGCTGAGGCAAGAGAATCACTTAAGCCCAAGAGTTGGAGGTTGATGCGAGCTGTGACACCACAGCACTCTACCAGGGGCGACATAGGGACACTCTGTCTCAAAAATAATAATAATTTGAAGTTGTGAAAGCAAATTTGGATTCCACATAAATTAGGTGTGAACCTAAGTTTTGGGGGATTTTTTTGAGACACAGTCCCATTCTGTTGCCATGGTGTCATAGCTCATAGCAGCCTCAAACTCTTGGGCTTGAGCAATCCTCCTGTCTTAGCCTCCCGAGTAACTAGGACTGCAGGCACCTGCCACTACACAGGGCTAGTTCTTTTCTATTTTTGGTAGAGACGGGGTCTTGCTCTTGCTCAGGCTGGTCTCAAACTCATAAGCTCAAGCAACCCACCCCCTTTGGCCTCCCAAAGTGCTAGGATTATATGTGTGAACCTAAGTTACAGTTTTAATAAAGAAATTAAGAAAGTTCTGTTTTACGTGACTGCCCTTTTCTGATGACACTTTATTTTGAGTTCTAAAGTTCTATTTTGAGTTCTATCTGATTTCCAAAATTTACATTTGCACTGTCTACCAAATATGCAAATAGATGAGCAAAGTTTAGTTTGTATTTAGACAAGATATCAACAATCTTTTTTTTTTTTTTGCAGTTTCATTATGATTGTTACGGAAATCAAAATGGTTTGAAACCTTACTTTTCAAAATCAACGTACCTCAAAGTAGGAGAAACTGATTTGATATATCACTTGATATACCACAGAGAGCATGATGTCTAGTAAGAGCTGACAGAATCAGCTCTACATTGTAACAGGCCAACACATCTCATACACAAATCTCCTCTTTTGTGCACCCACATGACATTTTATTAATAGTTGCAACCTCTTAATCAGGAAATGCAACTTCATTCCGTTTCATAGAACAATCACGGGAATGGTACAATGATGCATGTTTGTTCACATGGCATACCTAGGCTAAATCAGTGGCTACCAATTTTGCCTCATCATTACGGTCTTTTTGGCAGACCAAAAACTTTTGATTGATTTGTAAGTACTTATCTGTCTCCTCCTGGACTTGTGATATTCAGTATCTGTATGTACTTTCACATCTCTGTCTCTGCCATGCCCAGTCCCAAATTGCTTTCTGCTTATTATCCAGTGTGCTCTGTTTTGGTTGTTTTTCTCCCTAATCTAGTTGTCTATGTCCTTCTATGTATCATAAAAATAGCATGATCATTTAGCTTTCCTTATTCTGTGTGTGTGTGGTTTCTGGGTCAAGCTGGAGTTAGTATTGTAATCATTCCTTTTTTTATCTGACCACTTAGAGCACATGGTTACAATATTCATAATGTTAAAGATTAAAGCAGCACTATCTCCATACAAATCGCAACAGTTAATCCACAAGCAAAGTCAAAGACACAATGTTACAGCTCATAATGGCAATGCAGTAAAATGTTGCATCCCTCTGAGTGTTGTAACAATGTATGATCACTGTGTGTGAACTGAAAATGATGGTTGCCAACATTAAGTGTTCAGAGTTAAAAATGGCAATAGTGACTATGGATATCTATGCCACATCCACTTGATGCTAAACACAGTATTGCTTTTCAACCCTATTTTTGGAGACAAGTAAGGGTACTACCTTTCCCCTAAAACTTGAGCAACCATTGCTGAAAAATGAGATGTTTTGCAGCCTGGGGAAGAGTTTCAGTGTAGGATTTTCAACAGTAAAACTGTGATAGTATCAAGAAAATCAAGATGATCAGTCACCCCAACTTTCCAGAGCACTGAAAGGATTTTGACAGTTTTGTCCAGCCTTATAGTGTTTGCTTTGGGGGAAGACTTGTTAACTTTCTTAATTCATCATGCTGGAGGAAGTGAATCTCTGTTACTATGTATTTTACATATTATTTTTAGTGCTTCTCCATCTCATTAGAATGTAAACCCCATGACAATATGGATTTTTGTCTGTTTAGTTTATTGATGTATTCTCTGTACTTGATAGATAGTGGGCACTCAATAAATATTTTTGATAGATAAATGAGCTAATGACACAGAAATGTGGAGAATAGATTGGAGGAGGGAAAAATCAAACTGGGATAGGCTAGTTAGTAAGCTAGTAGAATGGTCCAGATTCGAGATGGTAGAGATAATGAAAAGTGGACTGATTCGAGAGACAGTTAGGAAACAGAATTGCCATGATTAATGATGTGGTGGAGATGAATGGGGAGAGTGAAGTAGAGGTGGTGTCCAAGATGACTCCTTGATATTTGGCTTGCAGAACTGAGTGGATAGAAGTGCTATTCAGTGAGTTAGAAACCTTGGACTAGAACCAGGTTTATAGGAAGAATATCATAAGTTCTCTTTCAGACATATGGAGTTTGATACACCTTTGAGATGACTAAGCAAATTCAAATAGGCAATTAGATGTATCATCCTAGAATTCAGAGTAGAGATATTGGCTAGAGAGATATCAGCTGGAGAGATAAATGAGTGTGTCATCAGCTCCAGTGGTAACAAATGTGGTAAAGTGAAAGGTATGAATGATTACCAAGGAAGAGAGAGGAGAGGACCTGAGATCAGGCTGAAATTGTTATTCTGCATTCACTCAATTGTCACCTGGATTAATGAAATAACTGGATTATAAACTAGAACCTAGGTCAGAATTGTAAATCACAAATGTTTTAAAGATTTTGAAATGCAACAATTAGGAGAGATTTCCAGGTTTTCTCCTACTTTTTCTTTAGGGCTGGTTTTTAGAGATAAGGCATGTTTCACAACAGAGTTTCATATCCATTGGTGTTTTTTTTTTTAATTTGGGTTCAGAGTGACTAGGGAGGGGGTGATTCTGACTTTTAAGGTTTTTGTCAAATCCTCCTGTGTGCTCAGCTCCATGCTAGGTGCTATGAAGATTTACATAAGAGATATATCTGTGCTTACTCTTCAGAAATTTTCAAACTATTTGGGGGAAGTATTGTATATTAAAACTGGAAGACACTTTAAATACCATCGAGTCTAATTCCTTCATATTTTTACAGAACATGAAAGTGTATCCTATAAAAAGGAAGTAACTTCCCAAGTTCAAAATGAAGCAATAGAGATCTGATTAGGAACCAGGGCTCTTGATCTGTAGCCTAACCAAGTACATGATTAATTAATTCCTTCAATAAATATTTCTTGAGTACCTACTATGTGAAGGTTAATGCAGGACCTTGTGACAAATCATGCTACTTTTGCATCAGCATTCATCTCTGGTGACTAATCGTTGTACTCATATGGCTCTGGTCATTCAGCAAGCAAAGTTAACTGACAGCTGGGTGTGGCTTACACCTGGATCATTCACTTTTAATTTATAATTGTTCCTTCTCTTAGTGCCTGAAGGAAGAGGAAATAAGTGGCAGATTATCATATGAAGCAATTAAAGAATAATATATGGTATATAATTAAGGGCAAAATAGCATTGCAGGACTGTAAGTGCAACAGGGAGGTCCAGGGCACAAGGCAGCAATCTTAGACAAAAGGCTTCCAACAGTAATAACCATCAGAGCCCTGGCATATTCATTTGAGAAAGTTCAGCAAACATTTATTGGCTAGGCCTGTGCTAGGTGCCTAGGGATGTAAAAAGAATAAGAAGTGGTCCTTTCTCCCAAAGTGCTCACTGTCTAGTGGAAGAGACAGTGAGTACATATAATTTCAATATAATATGGCAAGTGATGAGACAGAAATCTGGCCAGCGAGTTATAGCAGCAAAGAGGAGAAGAGCTTTGCCTCATCGGATGATCAGGTAAGGCTTCTGGGATACTAAGGGCTGACACCTGAACTGAATCTTGAAGGCCTTAGCAGGTCCAAGAAAGTTATCAAAGGAGTTTTAGGAAGCATTAACAGCATGAATAAAGAAACAAAGACTTTTTGTATCCATTACCACTGATCAGAAAAACTGGAAACAACTTAGCTACTCTTCAGTAGAATAAGATAGAAAACTACTGCATATCACTGACTATAAAGCTAGCTTCATGAGCCAGAAACTGTGCTAAGTGCTTTATGTGGATTATCTCATACCATCCTGAGATAAATCAGATGAGGAAAATAAGACACTGAGCAGTTAACCTGAGACTAGGATCTGTGACCAGATTATTTCGTTCTTTGCTTTCCAGTCCACATTATGTCTTACCATGAATATCCTCTCTCCACAAATCTTATCCATTTGCAATTCCTCTGGCTTTAAGACTTATTATTATAATACTTGAGAGGAGTGTAGATCTGTCTGATCATGTTATTTACCCAACAGTCAAAATAGGGCCAAAAGGAACAAAGATGCAAAGCTAGTTATTAGTGTGTGTCCTTGCTAAAATATATGCCTAAGAATGATATTAACAAAGATGAAGTCTCTCAACCATTCCAGCATAACTAAAAGAGTACAAGTTATGGATTTTTTTTTCTTTTTTAACCTTTATGATAGCAAGTCAGTGGTTCTCAAACTTTTTCCTATATCACGGTCTTACCTGAAGAGCTTTTAAAAAATATGTGATTGCTGGGCCTCCTTTCACACATATGCCAGAGTCACTTGGGTAGGTCTTGGACACAAACCTCTGAGATGTTCATTCCATTCCAGTTCCACTTCTCCCCATTCTTCATTACATTCTCTTTCCCATTCTCCAGGGCCTTACTTCATTACATATTTATTGAGTGCCTGCTATGAGCCAGGCATAGAGTTCTATGGGCTGAGGATAGACTAGTGAACATTTAAAACAAAGACCTTCCCTGATGGAGCTTCATTCTAGTCAGGAGACAGATAATAAACACATAAACAAACAAATGAGAGGCAGGGCAGCATAGTGATTAAGAGCTTAGGCCCTGGAGTTAGAACAAGTGTAGGCTTGAAACATGATTCTTCCTCTTTTTAGTGTGTGACCTTAGGTAAGTTACTTAATTGCTCAACTGCTGTGTTGTACCTTAGCATAGCACTTTGTGCATAAAAGGCAGATGTCTGTACACATACCTCTAATACAGCATTTATCACATGGAACTGTATTTGTTTGCTTGTCTCTCAGGCAGGGATTGAGTTTGGAACTTAGTTTTGCAAATGTTTATTGAATCAAGTTTTGTTGAAATAAAGACATGGATGAAAGAACAAATAAAAGATAGCAAAGTGTGGGCATTTGGGGCAAAAATTTAAAAAGATGGTACCTTGCACAGGCACTGCATTTTGGCACTTACACATCCATCATTGGTCTCACTCTGGCATTCGCAAGTGTGTAAAGCTGGTAGAAAATGATGCTGGGGAACCTGCTTTCATCTACACCATGTTTGGAATACATATTCTGGATCTTCTTATGCTAATCCTTAGCCACTCCTTTTCGCAGCACAGGGCTTTGAATAAAAGGGCTAAGGGTTCCTTACAGATAAATGGCTGATTCGTTCACTCCTGTTAAGTACCTATTTGAAAGGATCAATATTACACCACCAAAGTCACTGTTTTGGGGAGGATTATACTTTAAGGTTGACGTTGTAGAGACAAACAAAACGGTTGATGAAAACATGTAGAAATAGCATTAGATCAAAACGACAGGAAGGCACCCCCCACTGCAGGAAAAACAGCTACTATAAGTAAGGGCATCTTTAAATTTTCAGATTTGTTAGGGTTTGTTTTTTTTTCCAAATCTGAGACCAGTGGAAAATAACAAAAGCTGGCCCTCATATAGGGCATACTAGTGTCCAAGCATTATTCTATGTGATTTACATATACTAACTCGTTTCTCAGACCAATCTTTTGAGATGAATCCCATTATGATCTCCATTTTGGACGGGAAATGAAACTGAGGGACAGAGAGGTAATATAACGTGTTCAAGGTCATAGAGCTAGAAGTGGAGGAGCTGAGATTCAAAACCAGGCAATCTGGCTACAGTACGCCAAAAAGGAGAGCACTGATTTAGGTGCCTGGTGTATCTGTATGGGTTATAAAGAAAATCAATTATCTTTTCTGATTACGATAGTCTGTTACATGCCAGAGATGCTAATACATGCTTCAGTTACATTCTCTCACTTATTCTTCACAATAAACCCGTGAGGCGCTATTTTTATCCGTTTTTAAGCCAAAAAAAATGTTTAAGGTCACAGAGATGACAATGATTTGCCCAAGGACTGAATTCCAGGCAGGTCGCCTCTACTAGGAGCTTCTCAGTCTTTCCTGGCAGTAAAATGAGGCGAACCGGGGACTTCAAAGGGATGCCACAAGAGTACAATGAAATAATGGATGTGAAAAGGCCTCAGTGAACAAGTGCGAAGGATAAGGCCTACCCACTTGAATCACTGTTGAAAACCAGTTACCCAGGGCCCCTGTCCAACGGTTTCTAGTCCCAACCCTGCCCCTTCTCCGCCCAACCCACAGCGATATCTTTGAATCTCTTTCTCTATCTCCTCGGATCCTGTCCCCAAACACTTGGCGGAGCAGCAGAGCGGAGAATAGAAGGTACGCGCGCGAGCAGGAGGCGGGGCCTGAGGCCTCGATCCCTAAAGGAGGTGGCCTGGACAACACATGCGTGGTAGTTAAACGACTTCAACCGCCCCTCCCTGCGGCCAATCAGAGCCCGCGGCGCGCTCAGGACGTACGAACGTTGTGTGGGTCGTTACGTGCCAGGGGGGCGACGTAAGGGCGCTCCGTGAGCCCGTCTCTCCTCGAATGAAAGGAAACAACCTCCGGCGACAGAGCTCCGCTCTTAGGCGCTGCCGGAGAACCGAGACCGACTTCTTTCTCTTTTCCCTTATTGGCGCTTCTCTCTTGCCTTCCACCTCTGGGCCCCGCTGGTGAGTCCCCACAGAACCTTGGGCCCCCCATTCTCTGCCCGGCGGGAGAAGACAGGGAGGATGGCGGTGGCCAGGCCGCCGCCCCTGCCCGTTGTTATAGGGGACTCTTGGTGGTCTCGCTTTATTGTCAGGGACCCCAGAAGCGCCGTTCATTGTAGGTACTTGGCGAAGAGGCTGCTGAGAAAGTGTTTTGAAGGTCTAGAAGGAGATGTTAGGTTTAAACGTAGACTTCGGGGGAGGGGTCGCAACATTTGAGGAGGGAAAAATTGGGAATTTTTAGTCTTTGCCATTTCTTAAGACATATTTGGGAAGGAGGGAGACTCCCAGTTTGGGAAGAGGAAGGGAAAAATTGTTAGGATGGCAAGAGGGTTAGCTTTAAAGAATGAGAAAAAAATCTCTGGGGTGGGGGCAATTAGGGGTGAAACGAGGTATAAGGCAAACCTTACAGCGAGGACTGTTAAAGGGCGAACTCCTGGGGGAGGGGGCGTAAAGAAAGTGGTAGGAGGATATTTTCCTGAATTTGGGAAGATTGGGAAAGGACAATTAGGGGACCCTGACTTAACGACTGAAAGGAACCTGCTGAAGTGTTTTAGGGGAAGATAGTTTTGCGACTTTAGCGCTTGATTAGAGGGAGATCTTGGAGTCCAGTGTGTATTGGGGAATAAATAACGGAGAGGATCGAGTACGTTCTGTGTACCATCCTTTATGATATGGACGAACGGCCCTGCATTCTTTTGCAATTTTCCATTCGTTTCGATATTCTGCGTGGAAGTTGAAAAATCTTTTGTTTTTGAAAAACCTTTTATTTTCATGAGCTTACTACGTAATGTCAGATCTTATTCATACAGTACAGATTCTTTCTCGACCCTTGGGTTTAAAACAACTGGAAAATTCCTTTAGTTTCCTTTTGAATAACCGCAAAAAGCAGTGCGAAGCATGTAATAATACCGTGCAACCAAATTCAGGTGCCCTTCCGGTACATCTCTTATTCGTTTATTTCTGTATACTGTAACTTTACTGATAGAAATACTGCTTCTTTGGGGATCACGTTTAAATATTTTAACCTATATATTTCAACCAGCTTGCGTGTGGAGTGTTTTAATCTTCCGGAACTGCAGTTTTTGTTTTGGTTTTTTTTCTCTCCCCCACCTCCCCCCATGAAAATGCTCTTTCAGAATCCAGGCTTTGAATGAGCTCTTGAGTTGATTTCTTGAATGCTCTCTTTGATGTTTCAGATTATTTCTACCTTGGTGCTTCACAGCATCTTGGAAAATGAGAAATGCATTGATTGCTTGTAGCTTTGGTTTTTTTAGATATTTAAATTGTTTTTTATGTTGCTACTGTTGCCTTGTTATTTCTGCTTTGTAGCATTTTCCACGTTATGTTTCTTTTAAGTATCATGTTTCACTGGGTGAAAGCATCAAACTTTGATCTGTACATGCCCTGAAAAGCCTTTTAGACTAAAATTAAAATGCCACGTAGCTGTGGATTATTATGAACCCCTTAGTATTGGTCCTTGGAATGCCCTCATTCTACTTCATTAGAGACCACAAATGTGACAGTATTAGATAAAAATCTGTATTTTTATGATAAATACATTTTTGGTAGGAATCATTGTTTTCCATGATGTTCTCCACTTCATGCTTTACAAGGAGGCTGTTAAAAAAAATCGAGATATGCACAGATGCATTATTTGAATTTTAGTGGAAAAATCCATTTGGTCATTGGACATTGAGGAAAGTTTTTAATTGGTTTATTTGCACTTCTGTGTGCCTCTATTCACTTTAGAAATTAAATTTAAACCGATTACAGAAAAAAATGTAGTAGAATATTTTTGAATGCAAAGTAAAGTGTGCCTTTTTTCTCTTTTAGGTTTCGGGTCTTCAGTGTCTAGGAAGGCAGATTCTCAAAATTAGGGTGAGAAATTTGACTGTTCATAAACTGAAAGAGATAGAATTTAATATGGTTGGGGGATGGCATTTCAGAATTAATATTAAGAATAATGAGTGATTTTCCATTCCAGTATTCTTTATCTTAAGCCAGTTTTATAGCCAGTGTTAAGATTTGTATAGAAATTACACATTAAAGATGTCTGTACAGATTACATTTATACAAATAGGATGACCTGGAGAAATGCTGAATATATTACAGTGATTTTAGAGTACTACTATTCATTGCATAGCAGTAAGGAAAACTAGTTTAGAACTCAAATAGGAAATTATGGTGCTATTAGTGCATTTTGGTATTTTGCATAGTTACTTCTAAAAATTTGGGTAGCTATATTCTTGATAAAGCAACTAAACACATACTTGCCTGAGCAAATGCTAACACACTTCCCCTTTTGTTTCTTTTGTTTCTTTGTTATGTCCTTTATTTTTTTAATCCTAAAAGTATTTGCTGCCTGTTGTCAATCAGCTTCACAGCCAGTGCTATGAATACAATACTATTGTAAAGTATCCTTTGCCGTTTGGAAGATTGAGGTAGTTAAAATTGTAGATATCATTAAGAGTTTGTTAACGCCATCAAAGCAACTGTCAGGGCCTTTGAAGTTTTGATTAAAAGAAAATCCTAGACATGTTTTCTTTGTGGCTTCATGTTAAATTTTGATTGTCTGAATTTTTATATTGAAAAGCACTGAGTGGTTTGTAGGTATTCACTTGTTAGTATCCAGCTACTACTATTCTTGTTGGTGAGCAAATGGTCCTCAGAAAGCTGTAATGTAGTGTTAGCCAGTTCTTTCAGCATGGTAATATGAAAATGTTCAAATATGTAGAAAAATGGAAAAAACTTAGTACATTGATTTTTAAGACAAAAGTTTGAAATTTTATTGGTCATGAAGTGTTTTGTGTGTGGGGCTTGAACTGCTTAGTCCTGTTGATTTGGGAAAGCTACACAAATCAGGTAACTGGTTTTAAATTTGCATAGTATTGTTCAGAATTTTAAATTTGGTTAGTATTGTTCAGAAGAATCCATGTTGAGATCAATGATCTAAATCTGAAACCTTCCATGTTAGAGCTTTTCTTCCCTTTTCTGACTATACTGTGCTATCTGTAATTAAAATGTGACCAAATTTAAGGCTAATTCAGAAAAGCATTTCTTCCTGGACACAGTACTACTAATTTAAGTATGAAAATTACTACATTTAGAAAACCACTATCCATTTGTGACTTAATTAATAAGCAGTCTTGGAGTAAATCTTAGAGTCATTTAATGTAGCTGTTTTATGAATAATTGGATCCTAAAGTCCGCATTTTAAAAAAGACTGTTAGAAGCTTAGTTTTTTTCTTTACGTGAACAAAGAATAGAATTGTAAAAAATAATTTATTAAAAGCATATACATGATTTTTTAAAACTCAGAAATCAAGTTTTAAAAATAAGTGTTCAAAGGTTATAGTTGAGCAAATTCATTTTACTTTTATTCTATCAACATGTGGACTTTTAAGAAATTGTGCAGTTACAGAATTCTGTTACCTCTGAATATTTTTAGTTTTATTAGTAGTTTTTGCTCTATTCTTAGATATATAATTCTTTGTTTCTTTGAAGGGGCACCCCAGCTATACATGAAAAATATGTTACATTCATTATGCCAGCAGGTGATGATTTATTATTGTACATTGTACATTTTTATCCACATAGAAGTAGTTCTAATTCTTTCACATATCCCCTAATTTGGGAGCAGTTTGATTTTTCTTAATTACTCTAAACTTCATTTAGTTATCTATTTGTATGTATTACAGAGGTGTCTTAGGTTTAAATATTGATTCACCTATACAAACTAGCTATTTGAAAATGTATTATTTAAACCTAGGTCAAACATTAAACAACTTACATGAATATGTATAACAGGATTTTAAACCAAAATTAACTCTTTTGTTACCCATCTTACTCTCTGTAGCATTTCTTAAGGCTTAAAGTGGCATTCTAAAGGCAGTTTAAAAATCATGTCAAGCTCAGTTGAACAGAAAAAAGGGCCTACAAGACAGCGCAAATGTGGCTTTTGTAAGTCAAATAGAGACAAGGAATGTGGACAGTTACTAATATCTGAAAACCAGAAGGTGGCAGCACACCATAAGTGCATGGTAAGTACACTGCAGCAACCAAGAGACCTTGAAACCATTCACAAGAATAATAATGTGAATATTCCTGAATACTAAAAAAGAAAAATCAGTTAAATTTGTAAGCAATGATTTATCACTAATGCTATGACATTTTTATTGGAAAATTTCCTTTTAAATGTAACATTCACTGTTTTGCTGTAACTAATTTATATATGAACTTTAATTTTTTAATGTAATTTATAGCTTTTTTCATCTGCTTTGGTATCATCACACTCTGATAATGAAAGTCTTGGTGGATTTTCTATTGAAGATGTCCAAAAGGAAATTAAAAGAGGCACAAAGCTGGTAAGTTGGTATTTCTGCCTCTTGAGAATAAAAATTATTTTGAACTCATTAAGGAAGAAATTGCTTATTTTAGAGTGCATTGTGTTACTAACTGAGTTTAATTTTAAATTTCAGGCTTTTTTTTCTGAGCCAGCAAAATTCAAGGCTGGGTTTAACTTATTTACCACTCAACAAAAAAGGACTTAGTATTCAGTTTTTTTCAAAAACAATTAAAGTTTTCTTGGAGGCTGTGTTTCTTTAGAAAACAAGCAGTTTGATTAATTTGAATATATCATGTATTCATTTCACTACATTTTTCATAATTCTGATAGATTTTCATCTTTCTTCATAAAGTTGTTGTCATTACAAATGAAGATGACAGTACCCTCTCAAGAGGAAACTGTTAGCACTTGTTGAACAAAGTATTTCACTGTGATTGAGGTATATAACACAGTATATATGACTTCGGATAACTTTCAATGAATATTACAGGAATTTTTGTGAAGCTGTGCTAGATTAATTTTCCTGTAGTTGTCTTTTCTACCAGTGATCAAATTGGTAAGATATAATACGCTCTACTGGAAAAGTATTGTGATCTCAGTTGATATTTATGATATATTATGATTTAAGTTAATGGAAAGATTTATTTTTTCTTTTTTTTTTTTTTTTGAGACAGAGCCTCAAACTGTCCCCCTGGGTAGAGTGCCATGGCATCACAGCTCATAGCAACCTCCAACTCCTGGGCTCAAGCGAATCTCCTGCCTCAGCCTCCCAAGTAGCTGGGACCATAGGCGCCCGCCACAACGCCCGGCCATTTTTTGGTTGCAGC
>CAUYQV010056670.1:0-34679 GCA_963574575.1 Galagoides demidoff | reverse complement strand
GCGCCTGTGGTCCCAGCTACTTGGGAGGCGGAGGCAGGAGACTCGCTTGAGCCCAGGAGTTGGAGGTTGCTATGAGCTGTGATGCCATGGCACTCTACCCAGGGGGATAGCTTGAGGCTCCATCTCAAAAAAAAAATAAATAAATATAAATTCTCTTAGCTTAAAGAGATGCATAATAAAAATTCCTGACCTATGCTCAGAAAGGTATACGTATTTTTTTAAGTATGTGATTTTCTTTTTAAATACACAAGAAAATTTTGTTTTAATATATATATTTTCTTCACTATTTCCTTTATTCTTCAATTCCGTAAACAGATCACTCACTCTCATTAAATCAATTAAACCAGCATTCATGGTAATTTCATTGTTCATCTTGATCAACATCAGCCTGGAATTATTAAAAGTTTGAATTCACAATCCTAAAGCAAATATAAAAAAACTCACAGCAGCTGCAGGCAAGAAAGCCAGAAGAGTTGGTTAATTAGCTCAGACCCTACCACGCAGGCACAAATCTGCAGGTGATGACTCAGAGTCCTGGACTTTTTCAAGTAAGTTAGTTTCTCTCTATTTTAACCTATTTGTTAAGGAAAAAAAAAAATCATACCAAGCCAAATAGTTAGAGATACGGAAATCTGCTTTCTGAGACAATGTGCTCCTGTCTTAGCAAGAGAGCAAGGATAAGTTCCCTCAGCCACACTCACTGGCTATAGCCTGGCATGACAGTAGTGCTAGAGACGCCACTTGAAGGCTTGTTGCCTTTGAGAAGCTGCCTGTAGTGGAGATACAGTGTGGAGATGGTTACGGTATAACTTACAGAGTTAAAGGATGCAGTCTGAACAGTGATGGTGGAGATACAGTGTGGAGATGGTTATAGTATAACCTGCAGAGTTAAAGGATGCAGTCTGAACAGTGATGACGACGTAGTGCCTGAGTCTGCCTGGAGGGTAAGATGAGCTTCACAGAGCAACCTCAGGAAGGAGAAATTGGAGTCTGCCAGGTAGTCAGATGAAGGAGAGGGAGATACACAGCATGTGCAAAAGAGAGGTGATAAGCTGTGGAGAATGGGCTGTGAGAGGGCAGGGCCCTCACGGCCTGGGGAACATTCAGAGAATGAACCCCCAACTGCTTCTCCTCCATTCCCAAAACAGCCACATTCCTTTCTTCAGCTCCCTCTGCCAGAAGTCACATAGCCCTCTCTTTGTCTGGTTAACTATGCAGAGATCCCTGAGATCTCTCCCTTCTTGTCATATGCTAACAAAGTTAAGTAGTAACCACTGAGTCACACAGTTCTTCATTTGTTTTGTTAACTGTGCTGGGATCCTTGTGATCTTTCCCTTCTTGCTTCTTGTCATATGTTAATGAATTTGAGTGGAAATCATTAACAAGACGCTTTGTCTTTGTTAAAGTCATTTACATTTTCCTACTGTACTGTAAGACCAGAGCTACATCTTTTGTTTATGCTATTTCCCCATGTTGTCTATGCTATCTCCCCCCTGGACAACCCTGTACAGATCCTATAAAATAAAGCTGATTTGGTGCTTTGGTGCTGGCAGCAGCCCTCAGCTCAGTCAGCCCTCCCGACCTCATCCTTTGTTTCCGTCTCTTCTCTTGTTGTGCTGTATTTTTCTCAGTCCCCACCAATTCCACTCTGGTTCCCTTCCCTTCACTGTGCTGGTTCACGACAATAAGCAACAGCAAGCTTAGGGAATACATCCAGTGATTTAACATATGAAAAAAAATAAACTAGATGAGGTCAGGTCCCTGCCCAAGGAGATCCCAAAATCTTCTGTACACTCCACTAAGCAATGTGTGTTTTAGAGCTGTCACACTGGCAACACAGCGGGTTGTGTTGGGACAAGACACAAATTGCTGCAAATTACAAGAATAACAGTTGTCATAGGCCACAGTTAAATTCACAAACACTAACAAAAACTGATAAGCCAAAAATAATCTGCATGCAGCCTGCGGGCCACAGGTTGGACACCCTTGGAAGAAAGGGTGATTACTAAGAAAAGAAATAAAACTCCAGGCAGAGAAAATTAAATATCTAATGTGCCAGGGCAGGAGAATGAAAAGGAAGGGCCAGATTACAAACAAATTAAGAGAAAATGACAGGACTCGGCTGACTGTGGGGAATGATAAAGAAGGAAAGAAGAAAGACACTGGCCCCCCAGGCTACTGGCTCAACTAACTGAATACGGGGTGGTACATCCCCAGAAAGGAACAGGCCGGAGGAGCCGTGAACTGAATACGGGGTGCGACATCACCAGGAAGGAACAGGCTGGAGGAGCCGTGAACTGAATACAGGGTGAGACATCACCAGAAAAGAACACGCCAAGGAGCCATGAACTGAATACAGGGTGACACATCACCAGAAAGGAACACGCCGGAGGAGCCGGGAACTGAATACGGGGTGACACATCACCAGAAAGGAACAGGCCGGAGGACCAGTGAACTGAATACAGGGTGAGACATCACCAGAAAGGAACAGGCCAGAGGAGCCGTGAACCGAATACGGGATGGTACATCCCCAGAAAGGAACACGCCGTAGGAGCCGTGGGTTAGCTGGGTGGGGATAACAAGCTCAGCTGTGAAATGCTGCCTATGAAGTTACTGTGGGAACATGAGGTGAAGCCATGCAGTGGATACTGAGTGTCCAAACCCAAAGCTCCGGACGGAAATTCAGGAGTCACCAGTCTGTAGGCAGCAGGTGTCACGACCCAAATGCCCCAGACAGAACAGGCACAGTGAGCAGAGTGCCACGGATGAGGACTGGGCACAGCCAGCAGAGGCCTCAGCAGCTCAGGTGGGCACAGGGCACGTTACCACGCTGCATCAGCAGGACAGACCAGCCAGGGCTGGAGAGTGTGCAGGGCACAGCAGTGCCAGGGTGGAAGAGACTGTTGCAAAAGTATCACTGCACACTTGAAGTGTTAGCTAGTATAGGTAAACATATTCAAATACAGCCTAGAAATATAAAAGGGTTGTATAGTTGTTACCTCTAGAAATAGGAGCAAGTTTTATTTTCTTTATCCTTTTGTGTCCTTCCCAAATGTTCTATAATATATACAGGGCGGCCATAAAGTTCTTTAAGTTCTTACGAACTTTATGGCCACCCTGTATACATTACTTTTAAAATCAAACGTATAAAGACTTTTAGCTATTTTTTAAGAACCAAAAGTTTGTAGGAGACTGAAAAGAAAGAAAGATAACTTTTTGCCCAATTATCTCCAACTCTCAGCACATACAAGAAATAGGCAGCTAAACCCAGAACCCAACCTGCTGTGAAGGAAAGAGAAAGAATTGGCTGGAAGAGCCTAGTAAGTGAGAAGGAACCTGCTATGGTTTCCCGGATTCAAGGGTAACATACCCTCCGTGACAGTGGGACAGAAAAAGAGGCAACAGTTAAAGAAAAATCTTACAGGCCCTCCTCACCCTTTGCAAACACGTGAGCCTTACAGGGAAGTGGCAAGTTAAGAAGAAATGGGGAGGCCGGTGCAGGCAGCATGGGGACTGAAGACCCCATTCTGGGCAAAGGAAAACACCCCCCAGAAAAAGGGAAAAATTAAAAGGGAAGCTGAGTGAGTCAGAACCAAGGAAAGTCAGCTAGTTTGCCTTTAAACCAGCCACTGCTAAACTTCTTATCTGAGCAAGTTTCCTGCTTTTCCTAGAACGCTGGCCTATTGGGGATACAGCTTACAAACACCCCTGCTGGGTCTGTAAGCACTCTGAAGAAATAATGGCCACAGAAGATGCTGTGGCGAGGCCTGGAAAGATACATTAACTAGGCCATCTCCTGCTCTATAAACAGTCAAAGCAAATACCCACTGTGGAGATTTGTATTTGGCTGGGGCAGAGATCAAGGGAACAGCTGGAGCCCTGAAATATGGGCAGGACGACTTATACCCCTTATAAGACCCTCTCTGGTGGTGATGGGAGGAAAATTCCTCTCTCCCACTGATTCCTCAGAGCAGATTGACACCAGTGGCCTTTCACTCGCAGAGATTAACACCTCCGGCCTCCTCCCCACACCAGGCTCAGGTTCTGATTTCTCGAGGCTGCTCAGACCCTTAAGGTTAATGATTACAGAAACAATAGGCCCTGAGGTGCTCACTCAGAGAAACTGCTGGAGTCTTTGTTCCCTTCCTCAGCTTACCCTCTGGGCTAAGGAGCAAATAGCCTCAATCAAAGCTGAGTGGAACTGGCACTTGGGGCTGTCAGAACCCCACAGGTCTACTGGGTTCCCACCTTTGAAAATTCTCTTCTGTGTGTCCTGTCTCCTTTCTCTCTCGTCCTTTCTAGCTTTATATTTCTTTAGTTGGTTGCTACCAGATCCACAGGTCTTAACAGACCCTGCCCTTGGGGCAGGACCCCAGCAGGTGAGCTCCTCCTGACTGACTTACGGACTTACCTGCCCTCCTGACTTTTCATTAGCTGGGACTGAAAGAAGAAACACAATGTGAGAAGCACCTCAAAGGCACGCTGACAGTAGGAGGTCAAAACACACTCCCTGCTCCGCCAGTTGGAGGAGTGGGGATTCAAGGATGGCCCAAAACAGTCTGATGGGTCCATGGCTGAGTCAAATAAAATTCATACAAATGGCTCTCGCCTGTGGCTCAAGTGGCTAAGGCGCCAGCCACATACACCTAAGGTGGCGGGTTCGAATCCAGCCCGGATCTGCCAAACAACAATGATGGCTGCAACCAAAAAATAGCCAGGCGTTGTGGTGGGTGCCTATGGTCCCAGCTACTTGGGAGGCAGAGGCAGGAGACTGGCTTGAGCCCAGGAGTTGGAGGTTGCTGTGAGCTGTGATGTTACAGCACTCTACCCAGGGTGACAGTTTGAGGTTCTGTCTCAAAAAAAATAAAATAAAATAAAATTCATACAAGCGATAGGCAGAAACGCCGGGTGTGGCAGCAAAAGACAGGCCCACGGGGAGGAGTGGGGGAAGGGCTGCAGGGGGAGGAGTGGGGGAAGGGCTGCACGGGGCTCACTGCATGCTGCTTGGCCAGGCTATGGGCAGGCTATTTAGTCAAACACTGGTCGAGATGTTGCCATAAAGGCATTTTTTAGAGGTGATCAACATTTAAATATACAGATTACCTTTCACAGGGTAAGTAAACCTCATCCACTCAATTTAAGGCCTTAAAGAAAAGATTGAGGTTTCCCAAGCAAAAAGGAATTCAGCCTCAAGAATGAGACAGAAAGTGCCCGTCAGCCAGCTGTCCAGTTTGCCCTTTGGACCTGCCACCCCCACAACTGCGCGATCCAATTCCTTACAAAATAAACCTCTCTCTCTCCTCTCCTTCCTCCCCACCAAGATGAACTCCGTTAACCGAGACCAAGAGGCAGAATACCCAACCAGAGGCGACGGACTGAAACGGGCTAAGGCAGGCGGCAACGAGACACCACAGGTTCTCGGCCAGAGGAATGACACATAAACAAATCCCTAACATGAAGATTACTGTGGAATCTACAGCGTGTGTAATGTGACTACATCCGACAAGGGCCAGAGAGAATACATTTGGCAAGATCTAGGCCAAAGGATGCTGCGGGCAGCTGTGGAAGTGGAAAGGACCCCTCCATGCAATGAGGATGCGGAAAACAATTTAAAAGGCATATTTTGTGTTTTTAGGATCTTTACCTGCAAGTTCTACAGGAACACTGTCCATACAGGCATTAACTTACCATACTTGTCTCGCAAGCCAACAGTGCATCTGAAGACTCCACCAAAGGCGACATCTTCACCAAATATTACTGAAAGACAATAATTAAACAACATGTTTTGTTTAATAATCCCTATAATGAAAAATAAGTAACTGAAATGTTTACATTTTAAATCATAAAACAAGCCAGGTGCGGTGGCTCACGCCTGTAATCCCAGCACTCTGGGAGGCCAACGAGGATGAGGATCCCTTGAGGTCAGGAGTTTGAGACCAGCCTGAGCAAGAGGCAGACCCCATCTCTACTAAAAATAGGAAAAATAAACCAAGGATGGTGGTGCATGCCTGTAGTTCCAGCTACTGGGGAGGCTGAAGCAGGAGGATGGCTAATGCCACAGCACTCTAGCCTGGGCAAGTGAGACTCTGTCTCAAATAAAAAGAATTATAAAACAGAAATGGGCCACTCTCTCATGCTCCACTCCATCCCCAGCTCCCGTCCCTGCCCCACCAGAAGGGCTACAGGCTCTATGGGCCCCTACTTTAAAGTAAGCCCAGTCCCTCAGCCTCTCCCTCTGCCTCTGCCTCCTCAGCAAAATCCCTTGAGTCCTCCACCTTTTTTTTTTTTTGAGACAGAGTCTCACTATGTCACCCTCAGTAGAGAGCTGTGGCATCACAGCTCACAGCAACCTCAAATTCTTGGGCTTAAGCAATTCCCTTGCCTCATCCTCCCAAGCAGCTGTGACCACAGGTGCCTGCCACAACGCCCAGCTATTTTGTTGTTGTTGTTGTTGTTGTTGTTGTAGATGTCATTGTTGTTTAGCAGGCCTGGGCTGGGTGCAAACCCGCCTGCCTCCATGTATGGGGCTGGCACCCTAACCCCTGAGCTACTGCACCAAGCCAAGTCCTCCACCCCTTTCATAAAACCCCTTAGACACCCAGCTGCCTGCTTTAAGCTCCCTTTCCCTGGATAATTTACAAAAAGCCCTCTGGCCTAACTCAAAGCCCCCAGCACACAGGTCTTTGTGTAAATGCTGACATCTGGAAAGGAATCTGACACAGTGTCTGGTGCTCATGGGCCAGGTTGGCTCTGCTGGGCCTTCCTCCCTCCTCTCCTCCCACCGGCTTTGCAATCCAATCCTGTCAGCTCCAGCCTCCCTAGGTGATGCTCTCTGCCCTCCTCAAAGAATCCACATCCCCCAGGCGGCAGCAGCAGCAACTTTTAATCATAAAGCCTTGTTGCCCACACTTTCAGAAGATCCTGCCAAGCTTAGAGAAAGCAGACATGGAGAAATTAGTGGCCATCCCATTCCTCATTCACAGGAACCTTGACTGGTTACTAAGGGGTATATTTCCTTTTCATGATTAAACTGCAGTGAACACAGCCAGACCAGCCACGATGGCTCACACCTGTAATCCCAGCACTTGGAAAGGCCAAAGTGGGAGGATCCCATGAGCTCAGAGTTCAAAACCCAGCCTGAGCAATTGGAAGACCCATCTCTACTAAAAATAGAAAAACTAGCCGGGCATGGTGGCAGGAGCCTATCATCCCAGCTACTGGGGAGGCTGAAGCAGAAGGATTGCTTGAACTCAGAAGTTTGAAGTTGCTGTTTGAGGTGGCTGATGCCATGGCACTCCAGCCTAGACAAGAGAGTAATAGTCTGTCTCAGAAATAAAAATAAAAGGCGGTACAGTGGCACATGCTTGTAATCCTAGCACTCTGGAAGACCAAGGCAGGTAGATTGCCTAAACTCACAGGTTTGAGACCAGCCTGATCCAGAGTGAGACCCCTGTCTCTAGACATAGCGGGGCATTGTGGTAGGCACCTGTAGTCCCAGCCACTCAGGAGGCTGAGGCAAGAGAATCACTTGAGCCCAAGAGTCTGACGTTGCTGTGAGCTATGATGTCAGAGCACTCTACTGAGGGGCAACAAAATCAGACTCTGTCTAAAAAAAATAAATAAATAAAACAAAAAATAAAAAATAAACAAATAAAAAAATAAAGTAAACTACAGTTATTAGAGAGGCCAGGTGGCACTGGGGAGAAAAACCCCTGTCACAGACAGAACAGGTGACCAGAGCCCTCCCTGGCCTTTCTGCAAATTGCAAGGAGACGGCCCAGGCAAACGTGGCTATTTGGGTCTGCCACAGGCAGTATCACAGTGTCCCTTCCTAAGAGGGATTGCTGCCAGTTCGCTGTGTACCCAGAAAGAGGAAAACCACCCCTAGGCATTGGTTGAGAAATGTATAAAGGTCTTTTAAAGGTATACTCTGTTAGGTCCTGAGCTCCAAAGCACAGAAATCTTATAATCTCTGCTCTGGCTGGAAATCTTTCTGATGTAAAGAAGAAAATGCAAAATAGTATAGTTGAGCTGGTCAGTCTCTAAGAGTTACAATAGAAGCAGCTACACAACTCTTTGAAAATGACCTAGAAGAAAATGAGACAAAAATGGAGATGAAATCAACAGTGCTTGCCTCGCAGCTGGAATCATCACGGAAACCAAGGCAGACTTCTGAGAGCGACTCGAAGCCCCGTCCAGGTTTGGTCAGCCACAGGGCTTGTCTAGCTTGCCTTTGAAAATGTTCAGATACTGCAAAATGCCAAGGCATTGGCTCCCCCGCCTCTGCCTGCCAAAGCATCCTGTCAGCTGCAGGTAGCCCCTCCTTCACTGCTATCCACCCCTTCTCTGAGTAGTTCCTGCAGATCCATCAGCTACGCAGTGCCACCTGCATAGGGGAGCCCAGCCTAGGCAGGGAGGGGGGCGCTGGTCCCTGAAAAGGCAGTGAAGGTCTCTTCATAGGCACCTTCTGTGGCTGGAAGGCCAACCCCCTGAGTCCAAGGGTGACATGACTGTCCTGTAGAAGGGGGTTCTGGGATTTGTTCTGTCCCCTGTGCTGACCTACGCGGTGTGTCTCTTCTGTCCTTGGCCGTCCCCAGTGCCATAGTCTCTTACTCAAGAAAAAAAAAAAAAGGAAAGACTGAAAAGCAGAAAAAAAAACCAGAAACTTCCCTAAAACTCAGTACCCCCCAAAGGCTTCTTTTCCCCTCCTGTGAGACAGCACCCCACTGGGTGACAGGATCCACCAACCCTCAGTCCAATCCCAGAGCCCACCAGAAAAGTTAAAGCAGAGGATCCAGGACCGGGTTTTCAGTGAACACAGGACCCTCTCTACTGTTGGCTCAGATTCTACTGCGGGGTTCCTCTGATTCTACTTAAGCTGCTGGAGTCCCCCCACAACCCTCTCTGCCCTATCTCAGGGCACACCCACATCCTCAGCCCCTCTTAATGCCCACGGGGCCTTTCTAGCTTCTCACCCCCACCTGCAGACCTTTCAGAGCGAGATTTACCATGTAAGTGTCCAGCCACCACTCAGTGTCATAAGGAAGGCGTTTTTTATGTTTCTGTCTTCAGGCCAAAGTCTAAATTTCCCACTGGCTCTTTCCTGAGAACTCCAGAGGTTTACATTCCTCCGAGGAGAGCAGTCTGAGACGTCCATCGCCCTGAGCCTCTAGCGTCGCCAGCAAATGAGGCTGGGCTGCTGCTGAGTGCAGGCCTGGGCACCAGCACACAAAAGGAATGAAGCTCCCACCAGCACCTCACTGGGAAGGCCCATGTGAAGGGGGCTAACCACTCACATGGCCATCAAAATAAAGGGAAAATCTCCTGGGGGCCCCCAAGTCATGCCCAGCTAAATCTTGATCAGCACTCCCAAGACAATTAGGAAACCTCCCCTAAGGCTGGGTGCATTGGCTCACACCTGTAATCCCAGCACTCTGGGAGGCCAAGGTGGGTGGATCACTTGAGCTCAGGAGTTCCAGACAAGAACTAGAGGGAGACCACCTCTCTAAAAAATAGCCCGGCAATGTGGCTGGTGCCTGTAGTCCCAGCTACTCAGGAGGCTGAGGCAACAGAATCACTGGAGCCCAAGAGACTGAGGCTACTGTGAGCTACGACACCACAGCACTCTTTGCAAGGGTAACAAAGTGAGACCCTGTCTCAAAAAACACAAAGAAGGCTGGGCGTGGTGACTCACACCTGCAATCACAGCACTCTGAGAGGCCATGGCAGGTGGATTGCCTGAGCTCACAGGTTCGAGACCAGCCTAAGCCAGAGTGAGAATATGTCTCCAAAAACACCTGGATATTGTGGCAGATGCCTATAGTCCCAGCTACTTGGGAGGCTGAGGCAAGAGAATCACTGGAGCCCAAGAGTTTGAGGTTGCTATGAGCTGTGAAATCACAATACTCTACTGAGGGTGGCAAAGTGAAACTCTGTCTCAAAAAAAGAAAAGAAAAGAAAATTACCCCCAGAGACAACCTTAAAGTAAGGATTTCCAGCACCAATTAATTCTACAGGCCCCACACAGACAGTATTTTTTTCCTGAAACCGAGGATCAAGAAATTCTACTTCCAAGTACTTTCTCCCCCATTTCTCCCTACGACTCTTCCTTAAAAACAAACAAACAAAAAACACAGCCTTTTTTCCTGTTGACAAAAGCCTTTTCTCCTGTGTGTTGACAGACTATTAAAAGCTGGCTGGAGACTATCTCTTTTTATCCTATTCTCCCTCTGATCCTCCACTAGGGATGTTTTTCCAAATTATTTCTTGCTCTTACTAACCCTTGCTGGGTTTTGTTTCATTTTGTTTTGAGACAGAATCTATGTCACCCTGGGTAGAGCGCCACGGTATCACAGCTCACAGCAACCTCAAACTCTTGGGCTTAAGAGATTCTCTTGCCTCAGCCTCCCAACTAGCTGGGACTATAGGTGCCTGTCTCAATGCCCGGAAATTTTCTGATTGTAGTTGCCATTGTTTGGCAGGCCCAGGCTGGGTTCAAACCCGCCAGCTCCAGTGTATGTGGCTGGTGCCCTAGCCGCTCAGCTATAGGCGCCGAGCCTAACCCTTGCTATTTTTCCAACAGTTCAGGCACAGACCCAGTACCCCTTTGTACCAGTCTTCCAAACCCTGGCTACTAGAACTAGTCAGTCTGACAGCAGATTACATCAGCATATCAGGAACCTGTGTCCTTGGAGCCACACGTGGCCTTCTGAATCCTTGAGTATGACCTTTTGACTGAATCCAAACTTCACAGGACAAATCCTTCTAATAAAGGATTTTTAGAAGGATTATTATTACTGCACTCACATTTAAGCTGGGCGCAATGGCTCACGCCTATAATCCCAGCACTCTGGGAGGCTGAGGGGGGTGGATCACCTGAGCTCATAAGTTTGAGACCAGCCTGAGCAAGAGCGAGACCCTGTCTCTAAAGAACTATCTGGGCATTGTGGGGGGCACCTGTAGTCCCAGCTACTCAGGAGGCTAAGGTAGGAGGATCACTCAAGCCCAGGAGTTTGAGGTTGTTGTGAGCTATGAAGCCACGGCACTGTGCCCAGGGTGACAAAGTGAGACTCTGTCTCAAAAAAGAAAAGGGGGACTTGTTCTGTGAGGCTTGGATTCAGTCAAACAAAAGAGCCCAAGTTTGTAACATGGCTGCCACTTAACGCAAAGGACCTAGAGACAGAGGCACTAAGCAACTGAGTCCACATTACCCAGCCATCTAGGCGGGAACCTTTGATATGTCCTATCACCACATCAGGTCAACAGACCAGGGCTGTCCACAAATGCGGACAGAGCGGGACTGGCGGCCCCAGGTTGGGCTGGGCTACACCTGTCTCCTGTCATATCCACACTGTTTCACCATCCTCTGTCTGTCCCTGTCTGTCCACAGGAACAGAAAAGGTTGCACATTATCTGACGTGGGAGGCCTTTAGTTTGGTCTTGGCAGGTACGAGGCTTAATTTTGTTCCTTGGCTGAGTTAATTCCTAGTTTCTGTCTCTCCATACGTAGTCCTGGTACCCGCCCACGGGTGAGGGGAGCACGTGTGCCTCCCAGGTGACACAAGGCTGGCCTGGGACCTTTGCCTCACAGGCGGTGCCACACCAACGCATGAGAGGTGACACTGACCATTCACTTGCTTGTCACGGTTCTAGGTGTGTTCCATGCTGAGAGCTTTTACAAGATTGAAAAAGCAGTTCTAAATATTTCTGTAATAACAGAGCAAGAGTTCAATGTTACTTCTGGTCAGAAGTTGCAGCACGGTCTCTGCAGGGCTTCAAAATCCCCCCATCCCAGAGGCAGTGATGCCCAGCAAAGAGAACGTTGCCTCTTCGTGCCGGGTAGTCTAACCTGCACCTTCTAAATGGCGAGGCCAACACTCTTCATCAAAGAAGTGAAGCTGAAACATTTAACGTCCCTGTCCTCAGGGACAGAACAATTTAACAGGATGTGGGGGCAGGGCCTAGGTGTGCTCGTCCTCCTCATCCTCTCTCACCCTGATCTGGGGAACAGCTACTAACTCAGCTTTCCTCTCCGCAGCCACCAAATCAGCTTTTAATGTTTGAAACGTATAGTGAAGTTTCAGACCAAGGAAAAGGAGGAGTGAAGGACGTGGTGTCCCCAACTAAGCCAGATTGGTATATTGATTATTTCAAGCTAAAAACACTGGAGAAATCGCAGGTTCAGAAAGGGTGAGCTGACCTCCCTCTTCCTGAGTGCAGCGAACAGTAAGGGCTTCTCTGGGAGAGACACCCTACCCCTACCCTGAGAGATCTCTGGGAGGGATGCCCTCCCCCACTGGAGACATCTCTGGGAGGGACGCCCTTCCCCACCACGAGAGATCTCTGGGATGGACGCCCTCTCCATACCAGACAGAGAAAGTAGCTGAGAATCACCAGAGATTTAAAATGAAGGCTGCAAGGGACCTGACTAAAAATACTTAACGGAGTAACCCTCACCTTTCACCTGTCTCACACCACCCAAATTTATCCAGTGACTCTCCTACAAAACATATTGCCCCTAGCCAGATTTTCTCTGACCTGTCATTTCTTGTTAAATTTATGCTTTGTCTAAAATGCATAAAAGCACCTTGCTTTGGCCACTTCTCTGCATTATGGTCTTGTGAAGAGCCCCAGGTACTTATAACCAATAAATGTGTAAGATTTTTCTCTAGTTCACCTGCCTGGTGTCAGTGTGGTTCACAGATGCAGCTGAAGAGCCCACCAAGAACTAACAGAGGGCTGGAGGTGACCTCTGGCTCCCCACACGCGTATAGGAGTGCATTTGAAGTAAAGCCAATCACATTTAGAAAATACACTGTGGAAGTGTCTTTGTATTGATAATTTAATAAGACAAAGATTAAGTTATGTATAAGTTTATAAATATTTGAAATTACTTGCAAAAAATCTTAAAAGTCGAACAACAACATATCCCAAAGGAAGGAATGAAGTCAAATCTTCATTTGATAAACAGGTGGCTGAACAAAGTAGAGTTTTGTTTTTTCTAGAAGCTAAAGAAACAGTAGCACAGAGTAGGGATTAACCCCGAAGGTGTGAATCTATCAGAATCACCCACACTGTGAGAGAAAGTGAACTAATGATGTTAGAGACATTTAATCAGACCTGTTAACAATTACAGGGGGATCCACGTGTAACATGAACCACGGGTCCCCACATCACTACTTCACGCCAGGCCTCAATCCTGGAATTAACACAGTGGCTGTGAGTCGGGCACAAAGGCCGATTACCTGCAGTTGGATCTTTGGCCAATGAGTTGTCCAAGGCACTCGTCACCGACTGGAAAAGATTCATTTTCTGAGTTTGCCCTGTGAAAATCAAAAAATATTTTATACATTATAAAATATGTAAAAACAACCCATTTCCCAAAAGTTTATTACTACTTGACCAAAATCAAGGCCCAAAGGTAAGTCTAGAACAGAGCGCGAGTTGCCGGAATGATGAGTATTGACAGCGACGCTGGCTCTGGGGTAGACACAAAGGCCAGACGGACCCGAAGCTTGATGATGGGGCAAAATTTACACACAGTAAGCAACTAAGAAACAAGGAGAAAAAGGAAGAAAGACTATAACCAAGTGGCTGAATGTGTATAGACAATAAGCCATGGAAAGTCGGAAACAAGAGCAGCTGCCGTGAGCTTGCTCTGCAAAGACGCCGCAGACAGAGCCAGGGCCCTCGGCCGTGGAGGAGGCCAGGCCAGAGCAGGCGGGAAACATGCTGTTGACAGCAGAGGGTCACGAACCAGAAAACAAGGAGGAGGACGGCCAGAAAACAAAGGCAAACCCAGAACCCAGAACCGCAGGAGTTCAGAGTATCAGGGTCCTGTGCTCTACGCATCTTCCTCAGCCCTTCCCATCGTCTCATTACTGAAGCAGAGCCAATACCTCGCCCCCCAGATGGAATTTTGGTAGGATGTACGGAGCCATGCGTGTCATGTTCTGAGAGCAGGGCCTGACACAGAGGAGCTGAGTGAACACTAGCTACGGACTGGGAGGTTCTGGACGTCTTCCACACCCTTCGTCTGGACTTTAGCACTACTATGAATGGTATAGTAAAGCTTCACTTGATAAAGTTCCAAACGCCAGAATTCGGAAACACCACGACCTCAGAACCTGGATTTAAGCCTCGGAGCTGCCCAGAGTAATCCCAGAACTTTAGATCCACTCTTCCTTCCCCCAAAGCACCACTCAGAGTACAGAGGGCTTCGGCCTACACCGCCTCCAATCCACAGGCCCAGTCTCCACCCTTAGGGCCTGATCGACACACTGTGGTCAACAGGATGGTGACATGGAGATCCTTCTATGCCCACGCTTATCTGACCACTGCCCCGTCTAAGCTCCACACGCCTCAGCAGTTCAGGAAGTGCCAAAAGTCAACGTTCTGTTCCCAGTGAGGGTCACTACGGCTTCTGCAGCTGGCTTCAGACCCCTGACCATGGGGGGGTCTGCTCTAGGGGACCCGTCTCCTCTCCTGGCCTGGCCTGGCTCCTCAGCAGGCTCTGGCCTGTGATACCTTTAACTGACACCCTGGCCCTCTGACGTTCTGCACTCTCTGGCTTCTGATGTCTGATCCTTTCAAGAGCACTGAACACCCAGACCTCAGGTCTTGGTGATCCCCAATTACACACGTCCTGCTGCCCTCCGTGCCCAGAACAGTCTGTGTCTGCCTGCTCTTATATCTGTGTGGACAACAGGAATTCATTAAAGACAGGATTGGCAATTCACATCACCTCTGTCAAAGGGTACACAAGGGCACGTGTCCGTAACCCCGTCGAAATTTGTTCTTCTTCAGGCTAAGATTCCATCCTTTAATAGATACACGCACACTGTGTTCTACTGGACTTCACTTCACTGGGCTTCACAAATGCCGCACTGTTTACAAACTGAAGGTTTGTGGCATCTCTGCGCTGACCTATCAGCAACATGTTCTCAACATGCGCTCACTTTGTGTCTTCGTGTTGCATTTTGGTAATTCTCATGAAATTTCAAACTTTTCATTATGATTACATCTGCTATTATGATCTGTGATCAGTGAACTTTCAAGTTACCACTGTAATTGCTTTGGGTGCCACAAACAGCACCCATTCAAGACAGCAAACTTGATCAGTAAATGTGTGTGTTCTGACCGGTCCGCTGACCAACGGTTCCCCCACGTCTCCCCCTCTGTTCCAGCTTCCCCATTCCCTGAGGAATGACAATATTGAAATTTTGAGGAATCATCCCTGAGACGTGACAATATTGAAATTAAGCCACTTAATAACTCTCCAACAGCCTCTTAAGTGTTCAAATGGAGGAAGAATCACATGTCTCTCACTATGAACCAAAAGCTAGAAATGATTAAGCATCATGAGGAAGGCATGTCCAAAGCCCAGGTAGGCTAAAAGCCAGGCCTCTTGTGAATGCAAAGGAAATGCCCTCAAAGCAATTAAAAGGGTTATTCCAGTGGACAAATAAGAAAGAAAAGCAGCCTCACTGTGATACGAGCAGTTTAGTGGCATGGAAAGACGACCAAATCAAACACAACGTTCTCTTAAGCTCAAGCCTACTCCAAAGTCAGGCCCTAACTCTCTTCAATTCTGTGAAGGCTGAGAGAGGTGAGGAAGCTGCAAAGAAAAGCTTGAAGCCAGCAGAGCTCAGAAGCCGTTCCCAAAACATAAAGTGCAAGGTAAGGTAGCAAGTGTTGGTGGAGAAGCTGCCACGAGTTTCCCAGAAGATCGAGCTAAGATCATTGACACAGGCTAAACAACAAGTTTTCATGGAGACACAACAGCCTCCCGTTGAAAGAAGATGATGGCTAGAATTTCCATAGCTAGAGAGGAAGAGTCAACACCTGGCTGCAGAACTGGTGAGTTTAGTTGAAGCCAGTGCTCATTACACTCCAGAACCCCTAGGGCCCTGAGGCCAGGTGCAGTGGCTCAGCCTGTAATCCTAGCACTCTGGGAAGGGTGAATTGCTTGAGCTCAGGAGCCCTAGCCTGAACAAGAGAGAGAACCCCATCTCTAAAAATAGCTGGGCCTTGTGGCCAGTACCTGTAGTCCCAGCTACTCAGGAGGTTGAGGCAAGAGGATCACTTAAAGCCCAAGAGTTTGAGGTTGTTGTGAGCTGTGACACCACAGCACTCTACCCAGGGTGACAAAGTAAGACTCTGTCTCAAAAAAAAAAAAAAAAAAAAAGAAAGAAAGAAATCCTAGGACCGTTAAGAATTATGCTAAACCTACTTTGCCTGTGCTCTACAAATGCGACAAAAAGCCTGGATGCCAGCACACCAGTTTACAGCAGGGTTTCCTAAATATTTTAAGCCCACTGTCAAAACCTAAAGCTCTGAAAAACATCTTCCAAATGATAACGAAAATGGGATGGAGAGGAACTAGGAATCAAGTTCCCTGATAATAAATTTGAAGGTGGAGAAATTACAATGAAAGAGAAAGACAGCAGTTTCTGCTTGACTGAGACATAAAAGCAGCAGTGACTTCAGGGAAAGCTGGGCTTGCAGTAGCGTTAGGGGGGAGAGTGTAGTGTGGAAAACCTGCAGCATGTGTGAACAGTGGAGGAGACAGCACACCAGGGTGGACAGTAGCAGACTCTGGAGCCAGACTCCTTGAAAATGAAGCCCTGTCACCTGGGGAAACTTAAATACAGCAGAACCTCCAGGGATGACCACCTCCCTACACTGACCACCTCATTAAGTTCACCTAACTTCATAGACTGGGCATGCACCACATGTCTGCAAGCTCCTATGTCGACCAGTTTGTCACAGTCCCTTGGGTGGTCACTAACAGAAGCTATCCTGTATTACAAAGTCAAAGTTTAACCTCTGAGTGCCTCAGCTTCTTCATCTGTAAAATGTGGATAATAACAGGACGTCCACGCGGCACAGTCACGTGAGGACTGGTGAATGGACACACACGGCCGTTCAGAATAGCGCCCGGCACACCGAGCAGCGAGTGTCTGCTCTCCCCCTTCCCGTCACTCTGCCGGGTGCCGGGGCAGGTCTGGATGAGCAATGAGAAAGCAGCTCAGAACAAGGCCACGCAGACTCGGAAGAGGGAGGAAAAAAGGCATGAGTGGGCAATTCCCAACACGGGGGTAGGGGACCATGTGGGCAGTTCCCAACACGGGACTGGGGGACACAGAGGTATCAGGTCCTGGGTCCTCAGCGCTGACATCAAGTCATCTTGTGCCACCTAGAACTTGCCGCCTCATCGTGCTACATTTCACTGACATCTCAGGTCTGCAGGTCCAAAACCTCAGTCAGACCCTGTCTCCTAAATGCGCCTATCCTCGGGCCGTGGGGACAGGCGGGCCTGCACTCTGCCTCCCTTTCAGCCTCCCAGGCTGAAAACCTCAGATGACCTTCCCTCACACCCCTTCCTTTAAGCCCTCACAGGCACAACTGTGAAAAATCTGGTCAATTTCTCCCAAACACAGGACCTGCCCACCCCCCCACCCCCGCCCCCGCACTCCCCAAGGTCAGTGCTACCCTCACCTGGATAGTGACAAGACCCGAGGCCATCTCTCCCTCCAATGCTCCATTCTATAGCATTTCCTAATAATAGAACCGAGGCAGGCCTCAAGCCACTTTCTCATCTAAAAATAAATAAAGGTCTCCACAGCTTCAGAAAATTGAAGCTGGTGTCCTGTGCCCAGCATAGTGGGGGGGATACTGAGACAACCTTTCCTCTCCCCCAGTGTCTACTCTGGGTTCAAGGCTTCCATTTACCCTCTCAGACAGACTTCCTGTTTTTCTCCCAAATAAATTATTTCCCATTCTTCATACAACACCAGGCCTCCCAACCTCTCCTTACTCTTGCTGTTCCCTTCCCTATAAGCTCTAATACTGGGGAGAAGATCCTCATACCAAAAAAAAGACTCTCAGTGTACCCTTGACCTTCCAGAGCCCGGCCGACCCAGGACATCCCAGACAGCACGCTCGTCAGCCCCTGCACAGAAGCCCTCCCAGCTCTGGGCCTTTGCCCTTGCTTGTCTTTATTTCTTCCCAAGAAAACACTGTCCCCCTTGTCTTTGCAGAGGTGACTCCCCATCATGGATTCTGCACTGAGCAGCTTAAATGCCACCTACCCAGAGTCCCCCAACCTCTTCCTATTTAAGCCGTCCCTTTGGTCTGTCAAAACAACCAAAATAAAATAAGAAAAGAATCTGTAGCAGATGTGAAAAAATCCTTAACATACAAAACCTCAATACATAAGAAGTAAAGGAAGGTTCTGGAGTTGCTACATCAGGGTTCAAACCTGAACGGGCCATATGAAAGCTATAACCTGATAACAGCCAAGAATATGGGGCGGGGAAAGGAGAGGGGAGGGGGGAATGGGTGGAGGGAGCGGGATTGGAGGGATCACTTCTGTGGTTTATCTTACAAGGGTACAAGTGAATCTTCTAAGAGTAGAATATGAATGTTTTAACATAATAACTAAGAAAATGACATGAAGGCTGTGTTAACTAGTTTGATGGAAGTGTTTCAAATTGTGTGTGAAAACACCACACTGTACCCCAGAAGTGCATTAATGTACATAGTTACCATTCAAAAAAAAAAAGAAAGAAACGCAAAGTGAAAAAAAACAAACAAACAAACATCTCTGAGCCGCAATTTTCTCACTTTCCAATGAGTATAACACTGTCTAGCTCAGAAGGTGACGGTGAGGATTAGAGGCTGACGTCTACCACAACACCTAGAAAAGAGCAGTTAATCCATCATGGTCAGTAGTGTAGTACTGATAGGAAAAATACCATATGGCAAAACACGAACACTCAACTCACAAGAGAAAATAAATCTAGTGAAGAAATTCATGGGAAAACACTCCCCATCAGAAATAAACAGATGCGATTAAAACTAAGCACAGCTAGAACAAACTTCCCCAGTGCGCACACACTTACAATTTCAGCATCAATAGCCAGTATTCACCTACATACAAAGAGGGCATAGAACCGGTCATTTGAACCATGCATTAAAAATCCATCAAAGTATTCATTTCTTTGAGTCAGAAATCTCACCCTTGGGACTTTATCCTAAAGAAATAATCTCAGATACAAAAACCAGATGCAAAAAATGCCTACATCTGCATTATTTAAAATATTGTAAAACTGTAACAACAAAAGTGATTTAAAGTTTCCTCTTACTGAGTGAATGCCTGCTTCCTCCTTGTCAAACACTGTGCTAAGTACATTATAAAGACTATTTTATTTAACCCTCATATCAACCTTCTCGGGAGGTTAGAAATCAAGGCAGATAGAGAATAAGGGATTGCTCCAAAGTCATAGGTGGCAGGGACAAGAGTGAACCTAAGACAATCCAGTTCCAGAGCAATTTTAACTACTGTTTTGTAATGTCTCTACGCCATGGTACATGTCTTCTAAGTTCTAAAGAAGATTATAAAAACGATAATGAAATGCTTCTGATTAAATAATAAATTTATTATTACTTATACAATAAACTGTATTTGTATCCAGACTACAATTATGGAAAATACTACACGAAACAAGAAGAAATATCTGGACGGGCACACCACAAAACGTTAGCAATGTTAACTCTCACAGGTGGCGAAATCACAATTTCTTTTTACTTTTCTCTATTACCCAAATTACGTACAATATGTTTGTATTTTTTCTTCTAAAACTACTTTATTGTATTAACGCATTGGATATTGGAATACGATTTTGTGCAACTATTATAAAAACTCAGAATTTTAGAAAGCCATAGAATTGAACATAAGTCACTAAAAAGAATGAATTTGAGATCAAACATCAAAGTGTTGGGACTTTGAAATTAAAATCTCATTTTGTTACGTTTTGGATGGAGTAGAAATATTCAGTTCCACTTAGGACTTCATGTATAAGAGATACCAGTTACCTCAATGATCATTAATGGCCTATGAAGAAAGCATGTGAAGTTCATAAATAATGCTTGTTCTTGTGTTTCTATTTTTTTTAATTTTTTTTTAAGAGACAGAGTCTCATTTTATTGCCATTAATAGTGTGCTATGGTGTCACACCTCACAGCAATCTCCAACTCCTAGGCTTAGGCGATTCTCTTGTCTCAGCTTCCCCAGTAGCTGGGACTACAGGTGCCTGCCACAATGCCAGGCTATTTTTTGTTACAATTTGGCTGGAGCCGGGTTTGAACCCGACACCCTCTGTATATGGGGCCGGCGCCCTGCTCACTGAGCCACAGGCGCTGCCCTGTATTATTTTTAGAATAAGAATAAACACATAAAAGTGATATCACTTTACTGAGATTTTAGAAATGTACAATTATGGAAGAGGGCATTAAGAAGATCTGTGGCTCACGCCCATAACCCTAGCACTCTGAAAGGCCAAGGCCAAAGGATCTCTTGAGGTCAGGAGTTCAAGACCAGCCTGAGCAAGAATGAGACGCTACTAAAAATAGGAAAATTAGCCAGGTGTGGTGGCGCTGGCCTATAGTCTCAGCTACTCAGGAGGCGGTGGCAAGAGGATTGCTTGAACCCAGGAGTTTAAGGATGCTAGGCCGATGACACAGCACTGTAGCCTGCAAAGCAGAGTGAGACTCTGCATCCAAAAAAAGAAAGGAAAGAAAGAAAGGAAAGAGGGAGGGAAGACAGGGAAATTAAAGAAAGAACCTGTGCTCTGTTTCTTAAGTATTGGGCCAAACGTTCTTTGCTTTGAAGACAGAAATGAGGGTTTATCTTCTTGGTTTAAAAAAAAGGCAGGGGGGACTGGCTCCTGTGGCTCAAAAGAGGTGGCAGGTTCAAACCCAGCCCCGGCCAAAAACCTGCAAAAAAAAAGCTACTCACCATTCACCTTTATGGTGTCTACTCTTCACAAAACCGCAACATCCTCTTAGTAATGCATTTTAATAGGTTGTTCAAAATAGAAGCTCTGGAATCTGACCAATTAGATTCCAAAGCTGGAGCTACCACTAACTTACCGGCGCACAGCTGGACAAACTATCTCAAGACCTCAGTTGACCTAACTACAAAATGGAAATAAAAACATTACCTCCCTTGTAAGGCTGTCCTAACATGGCAAGAGAGGGTGAAGCACCCACAAACGGTGCTGCCCCTAGGAAGGGCTCAGTAAATGCTCACTCTTAATGCTCCTGAGACACACTCCCAAAACGTCAGCTCTAGCACATGAGAAGTTATTAGACAAGGAAGTGGTGAGTGTTTTTTTACTGTCTCCCGATATTCTGATGACAGACACTGGATCTTTAAGGGATTACATAAAACTTGCAGAAGAAATGGTAAAAGGCAGCCAGACCAGACTCTGCGGAGAGTGCTGCGCGCCCTGCGGCTGCGGATGCGGCCCCCATCCCTCCATCCTCACCTCTCCTTGATTAAGTGACAGCCGGCCCAGCACAAGCTCAGTACTAAACTCTCCCATCTCTAGAAGAACCTGTTCTGTGACCTTGGGGAAATCAATTCATTTACTTAGTTCCTCGGTTTCTTCTTACCTACTGAAAGAAAAATATACATCTTTATCTTTCTGTCAAATGCCACTGCCTGAAGTTAGTGACCCGGTCCTGGGCAAGCTGGACTGACATCTGAAGGCCTGGGCTGAGAAAGCAGGGGAGGAGGGCGCGCCCCGGGCACCCACCCCGCACCCTCGGGCCCCTGCGGGCAGCAGACGCCCCGTCACCCTTCTCGGGGTGCGGAGGGGCTGCGCCTGGAGGGCGAACAGCCCCGAAACCAGGACGAGGAGGGAATCGCAGTCAGACCCCGGCAGGGAGCTTCCGGAGAGGAAGCAGGCGCCCGGCCGGGGCGTCTGGGCTGCGGCGGGACGGGAGAGGGTGGCCCGGCTCACCATAGCGTTGGGGCTCCGGGTCCGGCTGGAAAGTGAAGTGGGCCACCTGCCGCCGCGGGGCCGCGTCCGGGACAGCCGGGGCGGGCCGCAGGAGGCCCCGCTCCAGCCCCGCGCCGCGCAGCCGCCGCCAGTGGCGCTCAGCACCCGCCGCCCTCAGCCGGAGCAGCAGCCCCGCAGTCGCCGCCGCCATCCCCGCCGGCAGCCAGGCTCGCAGTGGAGCCCCCGCACGCTGCGCCGAGAGGGGCGGAGCACCCAGGCGGCTTCCACACTGGTCGGCCCGGAGGGGCGGTCCCGCCAATCAGACCAACCAGAGCTGGAAATTCGGGGGCGGGGACGGGGAGGAGCCCACGGCGCCGGGGGCGGGGCCTCGCTGTGCGCAGGCGGAGCCGGGGGGTGGGGGGGACGGAGGGGGCGGAGGGGAGCGAACGGGGGCCGAGCCGGGCGCGGAGGGGGTGGCTGAGCCCGGTGAGACTGCTTCTGGGGGTGGCCACTTCCCAGAGTAGCACTAAATCACCCCCATCTAGATTTAGATGAGCATGAAAAAGGTAAAGTTAGATTTCATCCTGCAAATTCGCTTAGTAAGAATTCAGATGCATTTTTGCCCAGACGTAGCAAAAATTACCTGACTGGCTTACTCTGAGGAGCTTAGAAGTGGGAACGCTAGTCTGCAGGGTGGACAGGCTGAGTCTCTTCTTTTACGGTATCATTTACAACACCCTTTCCAATGGCTTTTTTGTTTCTCCCTTTTTGTTCATTGGCCTAGTTTTGTATTATTGTGATTATTTTAACATAGAGATATTTCCCTCCCTCTCATTCGGGCTCTTTCTCTCCCCCCAATATTAGGGGGTGCACACGTTGTGTTCACATACTTTGCCTTTGTACAGATTGTTCTGTTACACACGTCAGTGCGCCCTTCATCCAGATAGATGGCCCTGTACCCAACAGGTGTGAATTTACCCTCTCCCCATCAGCCTGATTTTCTTTGAAATTTACTTCCCTTTTTGCACTTAAGTGCTCATCAATTAGTTCCAGTTTGAGACGGAGTAATGTTTGTTTCTCCATTCTTGTGATGTTTTACTTAGAGGAATGGTATCCAGATCCCTTCAGGTTGTCCAAAAAGATACTAGATCGCCATTCTTTTAGTGGCTGCGTAATGCTCCATAGTCTGCATATACCACATTTTATTAATTAATGGGTTAATTAATAAAATTAATTGGATTAATAAATTTATCCATTTTATTAGTTAAATGGATTAATTTGTTAAGCCACTCGTGTCTGGGTGGGGCACTCGGGTTGTTTCCACATCTTTGCAGTTGTGGCTTGTGCCGGTGTAAACATCGGAGGGCAGAGCTTTTCCTCTTTTAGATGTATGCTTTCTTTAAAAATGTAATTTTTTAAAATCCTCTCCCATTCTTTCTCTCTATTATTTATGAGTCAGGGAAAGAAAGACTTGACATCGTTATTGGTTTTGAGTTTCAGAAAACTACTGGAATCACAGCGGAAACCCTCTGTTCTTTTTTCTCACCTTCCTTGAAATGCTTAATAAGCATGAACATATTTTTATTGATTTTGTTTTTCTGGATTTAGATGAGCATGAAAAAGGAAACCTTAGATTTCATCCTGCAAATTCACTTACTAAGAATTCAGATGCATTTTTGTTCAGACGTAGCAAAAATTACCTGACTGGCTTTCTCTGAGGAGCTTAGAAACCTGGAAAATTTGAATCATTAGTTTACATTTATAATACTTAACTTTACAAATTTTACTTTCCTTTTTTTTGAGACAGAGTTTCAAGCTGTCTCCCTGGGTGGAGTGCTGTGATGTCATAGCTCGCAGCAACTTCCAACTTCTGGCCTCAAGAAATCCTCCTGCCTCAGTTTTTTTTTTTTTTGGGGGGGGGGCGTTGCCTATTTTTAGTAGAGACAGGGTCTTGCTTTTTGCTCAGGCTGTTCTTTTGAACCCACCACCTCTGGCATATGGGGCCAGTGCCTTACTCCTTGAACCACAGGCACCGCCCCCCTCAGGCTGGTCTTGAACTCCTGAGCTCAAGCAATCCACCCACCTCAGCTTCCCAGAGTGCTAGGATTACAGGTGTTAGCCACCACACCCATCCTACAGATTTTACTTTTAAAAGCATATATTGGCTCAGTGCCTGTGGCTCAATTGGCTAAGGCACCAGCCACATACACCTAAAGTGACAGGTTTGAATCCAGCCCGGGCCCACCAAACAACAATGATGGCTACAACCAAAAAATAGCTGGGCGTTGTGGCAGGTGCCTGTGGTCCCAGCTACTTGGGAGGCTGAGGCAGGAGACTCGCTTGAGTTGGAGGTTGCTGTGAGCTGTGATGCCACAGCACTCTACCCAGGGGGACAGCTTGAGGCTCTGTCTCAAAAAAAAAGCATGTATTTAAAAGAATATTTTCTCTGCCCATAAATTTACAAAAAAAAAAAAAAAAATCAGGCAACATGTGAAGTGTGAAAGTAAAATAAAACCTGACAAACATGACAGTGTGTCCGTGAGATGAAGGTGGAGGGTGGGAAAGACAAACCCAGAACAGACTCTGAAGGGTAAAGAGAGAAGCAGAAGGAGTGAAGGACTAGAACAGTCCTCTTCTGTTACTCCTGGCTTCCCAAACCATCCTAGTTTACAAGTGACGAGGGAGGAGAGAGAAGGAATGGGGTGAGAGAACAGGCGAGAAATGTGCCAGTTGCCTGTTTTCTGATTGGGTTTGAGAAACAACAATTAAAAGCTGTGAATTCCTATTCCCACAAAGAAGTCCCCAAGTTGGACATTTGGGGGATTTTTAGTCTGGGTTCTTGTTAGTTCTTTGGGGTTTAATGGTATTGGGGGAGGGATACAAAGGGTATTTTTATTTTATTTTAATGAAGGGTAAAGGTAACAAAATGAAATTACATTTTATACAGTCATTTTAATGTGTGATCTGCCTATTTTAGACAACCCAGGCTAGAGTATGGTGGTGTGATTATAGCTGACTGCAGCCTTAAATTCCTGAGTTCAAGCAGTCCTCTGGCCTGAGCAGCTGGGACTAGAGGCATGCACTGCCATGCCTGGCTATTTTTTAGTTTTTTAAAAAATGAGGTCTCTCTATGTTGCCCAGGCTGGGTCTCAAACTCCTGGCCACTACTTCAGCCTCCCAAAATGCTGGAATTACAGTCATGAGCCACTACAGCCAGCCTATAATCAATATTTTATTTAAAAGAAAGAAGGCAAAGAACAAGATAAAAATGAGTCACGCTTTATTTTCTCAGTTTGCTAATAGTCCAAGCAGCAGGGGTCGGGGAGGCTGAGATGAGTGAGGGCTGGGAGAAAAAGAGAAAATAATGAAGAACTAGCGAGAATATAACTGAACCTCTGCTACGTACCAGCAAAGTCAGACCATCACTGAGACAAATAAGAGTAAGACATAGTCTTGCCTTTAAAAATGTCCACATTGCAGGCTCAGCACCTGTAGCTCAGCCACTAGGGCACCAGCCACATACACCAGAGCTGGCGGGTTCAAATCCAGGCTGGGCCTGCCAAACAACAATAACAACTGCAACCAAAAAATAGCCAGGCATTGTGGCGGGTGCCTGTAGTCCCAGCTACTTGGGAGGCTGAGGCAGGAGAATCACTTATGCCCATAGTTTGAGGTTGCTGTGAGCTGTGACGCCACGGCTCTCTACCAAGGGCAACATAGTGAGACTGTCTCAAAAAAAAAGAAAAAAGTCCAAATTGCTAGGAAAAAAATAAATCCAACAATGAGACAGTCCCATGTGACAGGGCCTCTAGAGCAGTGCAAAGTGAACTCACAAAGAGCAACACGTCTGCTTCAGAAGTCGTGACTGTTTCCAAGAGTAACACGGAGGGCTAAGATGAAGTTACCGGGCAGTCTGGGGAGGAAAGGTATTCCAGACAAAGAAAAAAACAAGTATTAATGCAAAGACTTACACTTGTTTTTTTGTTTTTTTGCTTTTTTTGAGACAGAGCCTCAAGCTGTCGCCCTGGGTAGAGTGTGCTGTGACATCACAGCTCACAGCAACCTCCAACTCCTGGGCTCAAGCGATTCTCCTGCCTCCACCTCCCAAGTAGCTGGGACTACAGGCGCCTGCCACAACGCCCAGCTTTTTGGTTGCAGCCGTCATTGTCGTTTGGCTGGCCCAGGCTGGATTTGAACCTGCCAGCTCAGGTGTATGTGGCTTGGCGCCTTGGCCACTTGAGCCATAGGCGCTGAGCCAAGTCTTAGACTTGTTAAAGAATGCTTTGGTCCCAAAAAGCAAGAGTAGCTTGGACCTTCTAAATTGGTGCGGGAAAGATACAGGGTTGGCAGAAGAAGAGGTAGGAAAAGTAGACTGAAGGGAGATTCCGAAGGTCTTTGTATGCTGGTCTGAGAAATTTGAAATTCCAACCACCTGCAGTTGGAAAAACAAAGAGCCCCTGACAGGTTTGTCTCCCCAGCAAACTGCTTTATGAGGGGGGAAATTTTCCCTATCCTTTCCACCCCATTTGCCTGGTAACCAAGGAAATATCCAGTATTAGAGTGAGACTCTCACCTGTTCCCCCATCCCTGGCCACATTTCATTGTATTTAAATTGGGAAATTGCCCTTTACCAGGAATTTTTGGAAGTGTAATATAAAAAGAAAGATCAGACCCACAGCCAATATCATACTAAATCGAGTAAAACTGAAAGCATTTCCACTGTGAACTGGAACCCAGTAAGGATGTCCTCTATCACCACTACTATTCAACATAGTTCTGGGAGTTCTAGCCAATGCAATAAGGCAGGAGAAGGATGTAAAGGGCATCCAAATGAGGGCAAAGGAGGTCAAAGTCTCGCTCTTGGCAGATGATATGACCTTATACTTAGAGAAGCCCGGGAGCCCAACCACAAGGCTCCTGGAAATGATCAAGGAACACAGGAATGTCTTGTGATACAAAATCAATGTCCACCAATCTGTTGCCTACATATATTCTAATAATAGTTAAGCTTAGAATCAAATCAAAGATACAATACCCTTCACGGTAACTTCAAAGAAAATAAAATACCTGGAGTATACCTAACAAAGCATGTCAAGGATCTCTCCAGAGAGAATTATGAAAACTTGAGAAAAGAAATAGCAGAAGACATTAACAAATGGAAGAACATTATTAAAATGTCTATACTACCCAAAGTGATCTACAGATTTAATGAAATCCCCATCAAAGCACCAACATCATACTTTGAAGAACTTGAAAAAATAGTACTTTATTTCATATGGAACCAGAAAAAATCCTGAATAGCCAATGCAATCCTAAGAAATAAAAACAAATCTGGAGCCATCGTGTTACCAGACTTCAGGTCATACTACAAGTCTACAGTGATCATAACAGCACGGTACTGGCATAAAAATAGAGATATAGATCTATGGAATAGAATAAAGAACTTAGAGAGGAACCCAGCCACCTATCACCATCTGATCTTCAATAAACCAAATAAAAGCATACTTTGGGGGAAAGAATCTCTATTTAATAAATGGTGCTGGGACAACTGGTTAGCCACACGCAGAAAACTGAAAATGGACACACATTTCTCCCCACTTAGAAAATTGACTCTTGCTGGATAAACAATTTAAATTTAAAACACAATATGATAAAAATTCTAGAAGAAAGTGTAGGAAAAATTCTTAACAACATTAGCCTGGGAAGAGATTTTATGAAGAAGACCTCCTTGGCAAATGCAGTAACACCAAAAATTGAATGAATGGGACATGATCAAAAAATAGTTTCTGCATAGTTAAGGATACAATAACTAAAGCAAGCAGACAGCCCTAGGAATGGAAGGAGATATTTGCATGCTAGAAATCTGACAAGGACTGATAACTAGAATCTACAGAAAACTCACACTAATCAACAAGAAAATATAAAAAAAATCCATTTATCATTGGACAAAAGACATGAACAGAACCTACTCTGAAGAAGACAGATGAATGGCGAACAAACACATGAAGAAATGCTCATTGTCCCAAGTCACTGGAGGAACGCAAGTCAAAACCACCTGGAGAGGTCGCCTAACCCCGGTGAGAATAGCCCACATCACAGAGTCCCAGCCGCAGGTGCTGGCATGGACGTGGTGAGAAGGGAACACTTCTACACTGCTGGTGGGACTGCAAACTATACAGCCTCTAAGGAGAGAAGTATGGAGAATCCTCAAAGAGCTAAAAGCGACCTTCCATTTGATCCTGCAATCCCATTACTAGGTGTCTACCCAGAAGAAAAAAGTCATTTTACCATAAGGACACTTGTACTGTTCATCACAGCTCAATTGACAATCACCAAAATGTGGAAATAACTCAAATGCCCATCAGCACGTGAGTGGATTAACAAACTGTAGTTATACATACACCATGGAATACTATTCAGCCATAAAAAGAAAGAGACTTTCCATCTTTTATATTAACCTGGATGGAGTTGAAGATCATCCCTCTGAGTTAAGTTTCACCAGCATGGAAAAGCAAGTATCCAGTAGACTCGATACTAATACAAACCCGATAGATAAACAACTCCACACCCACATGAGAGAAACAAAATTACGTTCAGATGGGGGAGGGGAAGAGGACAAGGGGGGAGAGGAAGGGGGAGGGGGGTTGGTGAGCTCTCACCTAATGGGCACAATGTAGGGTGCACCACACACCCCCTGGGTGAAGGACCCAACTACAACTTGAACTTTACCTAACAAATGCAAAGAGTGGTATCCTAACCATTTGTACCCTCATATTAATCTGAAATTTTAAAAAGAAAGTTAAAAAATTCAACAAAAATAAAAAGAAAGATCAGGCTGTCTCTAAACATCACTAGGAAATTTCAGTTTTCAGTGAACCAGGAAAGGTGAAGAATGTGACTGCATCTGAATTCTGCTGGTTCCCGAAGCCTAACTGATTTCTGGTCCTGGGGTTTTATGAAACACCACAGTATCCTTAAACTGGATTCTCTTCTTTGCTAAAGCTGTTTCCAGTTGTGCTTCTGACACCTTAACCCACCTGGACACACAGAACCCCTGATCATGAAGCTGGAATTCAAAGCAAGGAGGCTGTTCACTCTCCAGAATGACACCTGGACCCCTTCTGTCCCCGAGCGTCACTGCCCGCACAGCTGCCCCTGATGAGACGCCGTTCACTTCTGGACAAACATCTGACAGAGCAAGAGAGTACTTTTGCAGTGCTAACCCTTACATCCTAGCCCCTGCCCCCATTCATATTCAAACATAAGTATCGGAGGCAGACAGCGAAGAAATGAAATGCTTGCTTTTGAATTTTAAAATAGATTTTAAAGCTTGGGTCAGAGACAATAATTTGAGTTTTAAAGATCAATTTCTGAATATTAAACCTCAAAAACATGACTGACATGGGGCGCAAAGCTTAGGACAAAAACAAAACATATGAAGAGCACACTACTGTGGGAGCCAGGAAGGAGAGCCTTTGAGGAGAAAGAGCCTCAGGTGGGCGAGCCCCGGAGCACCAGGTCCCCAGGGTGGGGAGCAGCAGAAGCTTCTCCCATGTGGCCAAGAGGAAGGCTAGTATGGCATCAAGATGCACGGCACGTGAGAAGACCCAGCAATCAGAAGGATCAGCAACTTACATCCCAATATCTCTATCTATCTGTATGTGTGCATGTGCCTTTGTGTGATACATACTTTTTTTTTTAAGACAGTCTTGCTCCATTGCTTGGGCTAGAGTACAGTGGCATCTATACCACTGTCCTAGTTCACAGAAACCTCAAACTCCTGGGCTTAAGTGAACCCCCTGCCCCAGCCTCCAGAGTAGCTAGAACTACAGGTGTGTACCACCACACCTAGCTAATATTTTATTTTTAGCAGAGATAGGGGTGTTGCTCTTGCTCAGGCTTGTCTTGAATTCCTGGCCTCAAGCAATCATCCTGCCTTGGCCTCCAAAAGTGCTAGGATTATAGGTGTGAGCCATTGAGCCCAGTCCTCAGAATATATATTTTAAAACTCTTAAACTCAGGCTCACACCTGTAATCCTACCACTCTGGGAGGCCAAGGTGGGTTGACTGCTTGAGCTCATGAGCTCTAGACCAGCCTGAGCCAGAATGTGAGACCTTATCTCTACTAAAAATGGAAAAAACTAGCCAGGCTTTGTGGCAGGTGCCTATAGTTCCAGTTACTTAGGAGGCTGAGGTAGGAGGATCTCTTGACCCCAGGAGTTTGAGGTTGCTGTGAGCTATGATGGCAGAGCACTGTACCCAAGGCACAGAGAGAGAGACTCTGTCAAAGATGAAGAAGGAGGAGGGGGAAGATGATGAGGAGGAAGAAGAAGAGGAAGAAGAAGATGAGGTGGAAGAGGAGGAGGAGGCTCCCCAGAAGCAGACACTGCCATGCATTTTTTTTTCTTTTTTGAGACAGAGCCTCAAGCTGTCACCCTGGGTAGAGTGCCCTGGCATCACGGCTCACAGCAACCTCCAACTCCTGGGCTCAAGCGAGTCTCCTGCCTCTGCCTCCCAAGCAGCTGGGACCACAGGCGCCCGCCACAACGCCCGGCCATTTTTTGGTTGCAGCCATCATTGTTGTTTGACGGGCCCAGGCTGGGAATTCGAACCCGCCACCTTAGGTGTACGTGGCTGGCGCCTTAGCCGGTTGAGCCACAGGCACCGAGCCAGCTTAAGTTTCTTTTTACTATTTATACTGAGATGGGTTTCAATTGACTTAATTAGGATCCCAGCTCACTAAAGCCACCTCAGCCTACCAGTAGGTACTCAACAAATTACATCTAATAGCACATACATTTTAAACAAATATTTTACTGTTACTAGGTGCCCAGCATTATGCTATAACATCTGTAAAAAAACCCCATCACCCTTGTCCCTGACCAAATAAACTTAAATATAGTTGCGGCAACAAATCAACAATTAAAAAAGTATATATTAAAGAGTCTATGATTAAATGCTAAGTTCTTAATCACATTTATACACACGCATAGTTTCATGAAAAGGTCTTTAAGAGTCTTGTATATGCTTTTTAAATTACAACTTGTTTTAGAAATAATAGAAATATAAGCAACTATATCTTGAAATAAATATATTTGCTAAAATTCAGTCCAAATTTGTAGCACAACTGCTCTCAAAGTAACCCAGTTTTCGGTCCTGCAACAAGTAAAGAATGACTACCACGGACAACAAGATACACTTCTCCCTGGCCAGCAACATTTAAGGTCACCAGCTCTGAAAAGGAAGCACAATTAGACTTTCAATGTGTTTTTCAGGTTCTTACTATTCTGTTCTTACTAAATTATTAAAGTTTTAGAATTATAAATAAAAGCGAAGAAAGATTCTGTGGAGTTCCAGAAAGCACACACCACAGGGGTGAGGATTAGAGATGGGGATAAAATAGTGGCTGGATGAGTGGAAGGAGGGGGATGAGGACCCTCTAGGTCAGTGGTTCTTGACCTTCCTAATGCTGCAGCCCTTTAATATGACCCACAGGTTGAAAACCCCTGTTCTAAGTGGACCCTTGAAAGCTCACAGTGCTCCTGGCTAGAAAGGCTGAGAAACCTAATTTTATTTTTTTTATTTTTTCTGTTTTTGGCCAGAGCCAGGTTTGAACCTGCCACCTACTCCTTGAGCCACAGGTGCCACCCTGAAACCTAATTTTTTTTGTTTTTGAGACAGAGCCTCAAGCTGTCCCCCTGGGTAGAGTGCTAGGTCATCACAGCTCACAGCAACCTCCAACTCCTGGGCTCAAGTGAGTCTCCTGCCTCTGCCTCCCAAGTAGCTGGGAAAACAGGCGCCTGCCACAACGCCCGGCCATTTTTTGGTTGCAGCCATCATTGTTGTTTGGCGGGCCCGGGCTGGGGATTTGAACCCGCCACCTTAGGTATACGTGGCTGGCGCCTTGGCCGATTGAGCCACAGGCGCCGAGCCTGAAACCTAATTTTAAATCCACCTATTGTTATTGGACTCTGGTGACTGTGAGGTCTGCTCCAAGGCCCAGGTCCCCAAAGTTGATCTACAAAGTCTGAGGAGAGCTGGGAGCTAGTAAATAGAGCAGTGGATTAGAAGTCTGTATTTTGCTTTTCTAAGAGCCCATAAACAACAAGAAAACAAGAAAGAAAAGACTGATTTAGCTATGTGGGAGGTGGCTGGCCTCATTCTGATTTGAGGTTAGGTTATTGTCATTTGTATTTGTTTCAATAAATTCATATGTTGAAACCTATCCCCTGAGGTGATGGCATTCAGATGTGGGGCCTCTGAGCAGTGACTAGGTTATGAGGGTAAAGTGCCAGTGAGTGGAATCAATGCCCTTTATAAAAGAGGTTCGCGGGAGCTCCCAACCCCTTCTGATTATGTGAGGACACAAAGAAGGAGCCACCTGAGTAGACCCTTTCCGGACACATCAGCTGGTCCTTGATGTTGGACTTTTAGTCTTTAACACGATGAGCAACACATTTGTTATTTTACCCAGCCTAAACTATTTCTTTATAGTGGCCTGAAAGAAGACAGAGCTTCAGTGGATTAAAGCAAAAACCACACATTTCCAGAAGTTACTTATTACTCCTTTTCCATCATGAGCATGAACTTTAAAAGGTGCTTTATTTGGCATTTGAATAAGTAGGCACTGACAGACATTCCCCATGGATGTCAAAATATCTGCTGAATAATTGTTTAAAGTTTATATAAACAAAGTCTTCAGTACCACAGAGATTCTGTAGAGATTTCCCAGGATGTTACTTGTTGATACTACTGATTTCAGTGTGCTCACCTCATTGAGTAATAAAATGCTATTCTTCATACCTGTAGTACAGGCTAGATGTTTTCTGGACAGCCTTTGTATACCAGAATACAAAGCCTGCCTTTAAAATTATAAGGTTGGCATTATCTACATTGTATCTCTTTTCTCTTGTCCTGATACCAGGGAACTTATATTACTGGCTAGCTGGCCTTAAATCTCTTTCCTTCTGCCATCCATAATCTTCTGAAGTATATGCTTTAAAATTATTTCAATGTCCTGATGCTTTGAAATGATTTCTTTTCTCACTGCACCATGGCATAATTGAACTCCCTATCACCTAACTTGAGTGATTTCTGCTAGGGACAGCAGAAAAGACAGCAAGGTGATAGAGGAAATTAAAGGAATTCGTGTTGGGGTGTGAACAAAAGGTTAAAATGCTTCCCATCTCTTCCTCTCCCTTACTCCCACAAAGGCAGAGGGATGACTCTTCTGAAGATACTCACTGCTTACACAGGGGGAATGAATGAATACCTGACATCTAGAAATGTGACCAGGTAATTAGTGAAGGGTGAGGCACAGTGAGGAGATGGAAAATTCTGGGTAGTAGGTGGGATGGGAAGCTTCCTGGGTGCCATCAAATGGCACTAAAGCTCTCCATGTTAGTGTCTGCACTAAAGCTCTCCATATTAGTGTCACCCAATTGCAACCGCCCAGTGAGAACATCATGCCACATTCTAGGACATTGCTTCTAGACTGGGCAGTATGGTGGGTTAAAGGGGGAAAAGTCATCCAAAGTGTAGAGCTCTCTATGTTTGTGTCTGAAGTGCTCAGAACACTTTATGATCTTATTGAGTATATCTAGAACAATTAAATCCCTTTATGATTAAAACCAGGGATCAGGGGGCATTAGAGTTATCCATTCTATATAAACTGCATTGGTTTTTAATCTACACTTGGGCTGTAGGACTTACTTCCTTATCTTTCACCTCTAATCTGGTTATAACTGTCATTTTTACTCGGGCATAGTTTGTTTCTCTGTCTTTTCTCTTTCTCTGAGGTGTGAGTCGTGTTTATTTTTGTTTGAACAGACAGTTTCCCAGATTTAATCCCTTTTTTAATTTCCTGACTTTTCCACTTGGAATTACTCTGACGTTCCCCACGGCCAGGCTGAAAGACATATTTGTATTTTTAAGTTCCAAAAGTGGGTCTGGCGCGCTTCTTGGTTGTTGCGAATATTGCTGGGAATTGCCATTTACAGAGAAGGCCAGCAAGCAACCGCGTGTACGTGGGACCTGCCCCAACCCCAGCGCCCCCATCTCTCCTCTGTGGTCTGAATTCCGCCCTTGGGGAGGGAAAGGTCCTGCGACTCAATCAGGCCTCCTCCCCTACGTCCTGCACCCGCAAGTCAGATACTCCCACCCCCTACAGCAGCAGCTCACCTTTTCTCGACTGGCGCGGGTTCTGGCCGAGACTCCTTATAGAAAGGAACACAGGAGGGGAGGAGCAGTTAGGAGCCCGGCTGGAGGGAAGCCTGGGCGAGGGGGTGGCACACAGGAAGTGGGAAGGGGCTGGAGGTGAACCGGGAGAGGGTGGCACGGGGGAGGTGCGGACCTGGCTGGAGATGAATTCGGGGTACAGAGTAGGCAGAAGGAAGGGGATCCTTTGAAGGCCAGCCCAGTTAAGGGGCGAGGCCACTACCTGGCTCTAAGTCCCCCGTTAGGGGCGGGGCCTCTTGAAGGGGCGTGCCCGCGGGGGGAAGTGGGCGGGGCGCCGCCGGGAAGGGGGCGGGCCGGGGGAAAGTCTGGGTAGAGGGTGGCTGGCGGTGAGGCGGGCGCGCGGCCGGGCTGCGGCGCCGAGATGAGTGGAACCCCGGCGGCGCCGGGGGCCGCGGGAGAGAGCGCGGTCCGGGGGCTGCGGGTGGACGGGCTACCCCCGCTGCCCAAGAGCCTGAGCGGACTGCTGCACTCTGCGTCGGGCGGCGGCGGGTCAGGGGGCTGGCGGCATCTGGAGAGGCTGTATGCACAGAAGTCGCGCATCCAGGACGAGTTGAGCCGCTGGGGCGCGGGCGGCGGCGGGGGCCGGGCGGCTGCGCTGCCCGCCAAGCCCCCCAATCTGGACGCTGCACTGGCTCTGCTCCGCAAAGAGATGGT
>CAUYQV010056668.1:0-54903 GCA_963574575.1 Galagoides demidoff | reverse complement strand
CTTCTTAGCAAAGGGGGATTGTAACTTAACCTTAAATGTCATCCTTAAAAGAAGAGCAGGGACCAATGATTCTTCTTAGCAAAATATCACAAGAATGGAAGAAAAAGTATTCAATGTACACAGCCCTATTATGAAACTAATTTATAGCTTTCATATGAAAGCTATAACCTAATTATAGCCTAAGAATATGGGGGGGAGGGGATGGGTAGAGGGAGGGTGATTGGAGGGATCACCTCTATGGTTTATCTTTCAAGGGTACAAGTGAATCTTTCTAAAAATAGAATATAAACGTCTTAACACAATAACTAAGAAAATGACATAAAGGCTATGTTAACCAGTTTGATGAAAATATTTCAAATTGTATATGAAAACACCACAGTGTACCCCATGATTGCATTAATGTACACAGCCATCATTTAATTTAAAAAAAAAGTTACAATCCCCCTGAAGGACTAACTGCAGAAGGGGTGGAGGTATCCCAAAGCACCAGATTGTGAATATGTGCTACTTAGAACAAACAAGTCAGAAATCAACATGGCTAAAGAGGAAGGGTTACTGGTGAGATCACTGTCCCAGAAATCGGCAGAAACAAATTCTCAACCACAGACCCCACTCACTGGGCAAGTCACTTGCTGCATAGACCATCTTTCATAGAGAGAGGACAGATTCTCTGCTAGCTGCCAGCTGTATGTGGATACAATTTTGTACCTTTTTAAAAATGCGTGTTATTGACTAAAAGCTTGTGATGATGGAAACACAATTTGGGATCTTTTAATTAAAAAGAAAAATAAAAAGGACTTCTCAACAAAATTTTAACTGCAACTGTTACACATGGATGGTGTGTGTGTGTACGTGCAGGAGAGCTACTGTTTATATTAATTTGCAAAGGTTAAATCCACTTTTCCCCTTTTCCCCTTTACTCTTTATTGCTTGCTTGGGCTAGCTCACAAGCGGTCTTCTATTCCTGGCAGAGAGCTGTCTACAGCCAGCTCACATTGTTTCTCTAGTATAAATAAAAGAGGCAAGAACAATGAGCATAAAACCACTGTTGGACTCAGATGTAGTGTTTACTGAGGCAGCTGCTTTTGCATTCTGGGGGTCAGAACGGTATGTGCGTGGGTGCATGCATGCATGCATTTGTGTGCGTGCACGTGCGTGCATGTGCATGCCCCTGCCTCTATGTAAACAGTCCCTGAAAGCAGTCCCTTCAGCCTGTATTTTAACATGAAGATTCTGAATTCAAAGCACCTTCAGAAGCTAGAAAAGAACAAGGCAGTGGGCGGCAACCACTAAATGAATGCGGTGAAATACATTTTATCTTTGTGGTTAACTTACAAGTTTCCTTGACAGATAACTGGTAATTACCTATGACCCAGTGGCATTGTTTAGGAAATGATGCCTAGTTTATTTCCTTCCTGTTTGATACTTTTATTAAAGGTAATCAATGTTGTCTTTTAGTTGCCCTGTAAAGGGTCACCTAAGGAAAAGCAATTGTATGCCTAACATCTGGGAAAAATATTCCCTGTTGGGTAGGTTTCATGAGACAGAGTTATTTTTCAGATGATTTTTTTTTTTTGGTCCTTCTAGCTTCGAGTTTTGTTTTCCTAGGAATTGTTTAGAAATGCTGGAATTAATGAGTGGTGGAGGCTATGATTGAGTTTGTATACACGGGTGTGACTGCTTTTGTGAGAACTGGGCTGAATTTCTCAAGAAAGCACACTAAGAAAAGATCCAGGGCCAAGCTACAGCTGCCTGGCAGAGGCCAACAGAAGCCCAACTTTATAGACTTCTCCATACTCTGCATATGTCGAAACAACAGGCTGATTCATTGCTTCCTTGCTTGGTTTCCAAATAGCTTTGCTATAAAGGCAGATTTACTCCCTTTCCTAGACTATCCCTGAGTTTCAGAATCCTGCAGGCTCAAATCTTCCTATCCCGAATTTTTTTTTTTTTTTTTTTTTTTTTAGACAGAGCCTAAAGCTGTCACTCTGGGTAAAGTGCTGTGACATCACAGCTCACAGCAATCTCCAGCTCCTGGGCTCAAGCGAGTCTCCTGCCTCTGCCTCCCAAGCAGCTGGGACCATAGGTGCCCGCCATAATGCCCGGCTATTTTTTGGTTGCAACCGTGGTTGTTATTTGGTAGGCTCTGACTGGATTTGAACCCCCTAGCTCAGGTGTATGTGGCTGGCGCATTAGCCACTTGTGCCACAGGCACTGATTTTTTTAATTTTTTTTTTTGATGGCTCCCGATTCTTGACAGCTGCACATTCAATTCTTCTCACATGACAATAGGATTTTCAATTAAGACGGAGGTCAGCAAAGTATGGCCAGTCGACTAAATCAGTCTAACTGCCTGTTTTTGTAAATAAAGTTTTATTGGAACACAGCCATGCTCATTCATTTGCCTTTTGTCTATGGCTACTTTCACACTAGGATGACGCAGTTTATTATACAAAACAAAATATGGAATTTGTCAAAGAATGCAGAACAATTTTATTTAGAACTTTAAAAATTATAATTTTTTCAAAACAGTTCACATACATTGAGTTTTTAAGAAGTGACTCTATATAATATATACTTTAGACTTCATTGAAAAGAAAGAGAGAAATACAAAAGTTGTCATTGGTCTTATGGAACTATCAGCTTTTAAAGTTTACTTCTGATAATTTGTGCTCAAGAGAAATAAATATGTGCCGGGCGCAGTGGCTCATGCCTGTAACCCTAGCACTCTGGGAGGCTGTGGCAGGTAGATCCCTTAAGCTCAGGAGTTGGAGATTAGAGTCAGAGCAAAATCCAGTCTGTAAAATTAGCTGGGAGTTCTGGCAGGTGCCTGTAGTCCCAGCTACTTGGGAGGCTGAGGCAAGAGGATCACTTGTGCCCTAGAGTTTGCGGTTGCTGTGAGCTATGATGCCACAGGACTCTACCCAGGGTGAGAGAGTGAGAACTCTGCTCAGAAAAAATAAGAAAGGAAGAAAGAAAGAGAAAGGGGGAGAGAGAGAGAGAGAGAAAGAAAGAAAGAGAAAGGAAGCCTTTTTCTACTTAATGTACGAACATAATTTGTTTCAAATAAAACTCTTCTCTACCTTTCCATGGTTAGCTTATTTCCAAAAAGAGCCTGTTTCAGCACACGAATTCGAGGTAGTAGATGGGTGGCTATGTGGTACCACTTTGTCCTCAAGCCTATGGTGGACAATGGGACCAACTAAGCCACTGCTTTCCAAGTTTTCTCAACTGTGCTACAAGCGGCCATTACTAATCATCAGAAGCATCACGTGATATCAAACATTACCTGCCGTCCTTGACAAGACTGTGTAATAGATTTGGCAATTTAGCTCTAGCTTTCTTCCTTCCCTAAGGCTATATGGCGAAACACATTATGTGTGATCCATCTTGTTTCAAAAGCAATAGAATGTTCTGTATGTATTTCTTTCAAATCCAGAAAGAAGAAAAGGGCTGGGTGGGGTAGCTCTCGGCTGTAATCCTAGCACTGTGGGAGGCCAAGGCAGGTGTATTGCTTGAGCTCAGGAGGTTGACACCAGCCTGAGCAAGAGCGAGACCCTATCTCTACTAAAAATAGAAAAATCAGCTGGGTGTGGCGGCATACACCTGTAGCCCCAGCACTCTAGGGGGCAGAGATAGGTAGATTGCTTGAGCTCAGGAGTTGGAGACCAGCTTAAGCAAGAGCAAGACTCTATCTCTACTAAAAAATAGAAAAACTAGCCTGGTCCAGCTACTTGGGAGGCTGAGGCAAGAGGACTGCTCAAGCCCAGGAGTTTGGGGTTGCTGTGAGCTATGATGCATGGCATTCTACACAGGGCAACAGAGTGAGACTCTGTCTCAAAAAACAAACAAAAAAATAAAACCAATAAAACAAAACAAAAAGATTTACACTTTTATAGTCTGTGTTTCTCCATAGGCGTTCAGTGCTAAATGCCTTGCGTTAGGACATATTCATTGCCCCAAGGGCTGAATGAAACTGCTTTCTCAAGAGTCCCCCAGCCTAGATATGGCATCTCCCATGCCCACGCTTTCCTTTCTAGTATCTAATATCATGAATCACACTTTATGAAATGCTCACTTCAACAGCATTCTGTAGCAAGACTCTATTCCAACTCTCCAACATTGCTGTCCCTCTCCTCATTCTTTCCCATTTTCCTTCACACACTTTCTACACTTAACCCAGGAAGGTGGCTCTTTGTGAAGGTCCTCACCTCCTGCTTGCTCTTCTCACAAATGTCTATTTCTACAACTTCACCTAACAGATGATCCCCGAATCTCTGTGAGATTTGGCCGAGTCCAGTTTCCCCTCTCTTAAGTTCCTATGTGCCTATCTCCATCTGAGATGTTCAAAAGCATCTCAGAATATCTGGAATGGAACCTACTGTTTTGCTTTTTTACTATGTATGTCGCTGGTCTCACTGTTCTTTCCGACTTGGAGATGGAAACATCTGTATCCTCGTTAACCAACAGCCCAGGCTCCATCGCCTCTCAACTTCCATCACTGTCAAGTTCTTCCCACATCTCCTGCAGGATACATCTTTCAATCTAGTTCAAATGCCTCTAGCCACCTCCAGGGAGTGACTGGGGAAAGAAATGAGCAAGCAATGGAAAAATAAACCACTCTATTCATTTAATTTGTCACTAGTATTTGTTGAGTAATTATTATTTTAGACTCTGATTTGGGATATAAGAAAGACAAGCTCTCCTGTAGATTCCTTTTACCCTGTTTAATTCATGGCACTTGGAAAGCCAGTGAAATAGTTGCTAAGACTATAAGCCAACACCAAAGAGAATGATTTGGTTTAGTCCTCTGGGAAGAGATAAGGACTGTCACTCTGGAGCATGTGGCCCAGTAGGCTGGAAAGAGGTTGACTGGGACCTGTAGCTATGGGCACAGAAGATGAACACTGAAGGTTAAATCTAGGCAGTATGTGTCTTGTGTCGGGGAAAAGCATATGCTGGTCAAGTATCCAGGGTTCAGGGATTGAATGAACTTGGGAAACAGAGTAGCCCCGCTCAGCATTGAATCCTAGAGGGTCTAGAATCTCAGCACAGGGTTACAAGTAGAGAGCACCAGCATCCAGGAATAGACCTGAAGCTTAGCCAGCCATTGCCTCAGCCAGACATTTCTCATATTGTTTAGAGCAAGATCCAGGTCCCCAGTGGCCCTGCCTTGGAACATGCAGGTGGAGATAATGAGGATTTGGAAGCTGGAGAGGCATGGAAGCCACCCAAAGAACATCTGTGACATAGCAGACCTCTTCTGTTTATCATCATCTCTCTAGAGCAGAAATGCCACAGGGCAGGGAACGATGCCTATTGTGTTTACTGTTCCATCACCAGAACAGTGATTGGCACACACTAGGTGGTCAGTAAATACTTATTGGCTGGGTACAGTCACTCATGCCTGTAATCCCAGTGCTTTTAGAGGTAAAGGCCATAGTTTGATTGAGACCAGCTTAGACAACATAGCAAGACCCCAACTCCATTAAAAAGTATGTTAAACTTAGCCAGGCTTGGTGGCGTGCACCCGTAGTCCCAGCTACAAGAGGCTACAAGGTTGGAGGATCACTTGAGCCTGGGAATTTGAGGCTGCAGTGAGGTATACCGAGCTATAATGAAGCCACTGCCCTCCAGCTGAAGCAATGGTGTGACAGCCTGTCTCTAAAATATAAATAGATACTTATTGAATGAATGAATGAATCCAGTAGGCAGCCAAGTTTCCAGAGGAAAGAAGGAATTTTGGTGTCCTGAGAAAACAACGCTTGAGAAAAGTGCCTGAATCTCCCCCAACTTGCAAGTTTGTGAGTTCTGGATTTATGACCACACATGTTTTTTTTCCTAAGCACATGTTGATGAATGTTTAACAGTGAACTCACGCTCACCATCAATCTCAGGGCTTGTATTATATTCCATATATAAACCAAACCCTAAAACAACATTGATAAGAAACATGAATAGTTTAAATCTCAAGGTTAGTCTCAGGAAAGACGTAATGGCAAAAATAATGGGGGTTGACAGTTCAAATTCTTTTTTTAATCCCAGTGTTTAGAAATCCTAGACATTTTCCAATTAATGCTGGGAACGACCTAAATAACTTTAGAGGTTAGTCTATTGTTGATCATTTGCTTTAAAAGTAAAACCGTGGCTCAGGAGGACCAAGGAGAGGGGGAAAGAACAATTAGTAAGATATTCATTCATTTCGGATCCTGTTTATATCTGCATCTTGAAGGGGCTGCATTTATTATTGTTTTAAACCAAGTTCCTCCCATCTGTAGTAGAATCACTAATAGGGCTCTTTAATCTTTATTGGTGACAAATGTTCAAATTGCTCATAAGTGCCTCCTCAGAGGTGCTAAGGAGACCCTTGTGAGGATGGACGGCAAGTTTTAAACATATCTCTGTCCCTGTTTAGCCTTTGGCGAGTTGATTTATCTTTCGACATTTTGTTTTATTCCATTTCAGAATGGGTCTGGTACAAATAAACAATTTCCCGAGGATGTGTGAATTAACCGGTGGGTATAAAGAGCTTTAAAACGATGATGTGCTATCAGTGCTAAGTCAAATTATGAAATTGCACCTTTGCAAAAATGCTATTGTGGGAATAAATGAATCCGAACGTTGTATTTACAGAGTGATTTGCTTCTGAAATAGAATATTCATAATGGGCCTCAGCAGGCGACAACAAAGTGCCATCTTATCTCCTGTTGATAGACCACAATTTCAGAAAATTATTTTTACAATGGCATCGGAATAAGCGCCTTAATTTGAGATTGTTTTACAAATAGATACACAGCTTATTACATAGCTTACGCCCGCCTCTGAGACTCACAGAGAGTGAGTTGGGATTCATTAACAAAATCGCTGTTGTCCTGCCTTTGTATTTTTTCAATGTAATTTCTATTCTTTACAGTCTAATGCTAACAAGCCACATTGAACAAAAAGATAAGGTAAAAGCTACCTTTGTGTTAGTGATCAAATCCAAGGTTAGGTTAATACTCAGGTTATCAACTGCAGCTAAATAACACCTCAAACTTGGCCTGCAGCTCAAACCGCTCACGCCTACATGGGAGTTCTGACGGCAAATGTTGTACACAGCGACAGTGGAACAGTGCTGCGTATTTCAGGGGACCACATCCCCAGTTCTTGTAAATAACTCATTAGCTGTGATGTGTTCATGGGTAAGACTAAGGTCTAGGTCAAAAAGTGGACAATTCCCTAGAATAAGTTTTCCCGAAGTAGAGTCAAAAACGTCTGAGAATGTTTAGGGTTAGAGAATGGACATAAAATACGAGTTTTGGTGAAAGATAAGCAAGACTTGGGAAGAAGACAGTTGCAAAAGGCAGCAAGGGGCTGGGCTGGGCTGGAGCTTCTTAGATATAGAAAAAAAGAAAGCAAAATCAAGGTGGAGGGGCTTGCCAAAGGCTGAAATAAAGACCCAGAGATCACGGTCATGGTCAACCATCAGAAAAGACATCTTGGGAATGTGCTTCCCACAGGGGTGTCCAGCCTTTTGGCTTTTTCTCTGGATCATGTTGGAAGAAGAAGAGTTGTCTTGGGCCACACATTAAATACACAAACAGTACCAAAAGCTGATGAAAGAAAAGAAAGAAAAGAAAGGAAAGAAAGGAAAGAAAGGAAAGAAAGGAAAGAAAGGAAAGAAAGAAAGAAAGAAAGAAAGAAAGAAAGAAAGAAAGAAAGAAAGAAAGAGACAGAGAGAGAAGGAGGACGGGAGGGAAAGAGAGATAGAGAGAGAGAGAGAGAGAGAGAAAGAAAGAAAAAGAAAGGAAGGAAGGAAGGAAGGTCCGTGCATTAATTTTCATGATATCTGCCACTGCAGAAAGGCAAAAAGTCCTCATGCAGCCCATGAACCATGGGTTGGACACCACTGTCTGAGTTTATGTCAAGAGGATTCCCTTGGAGAAATGGAATTCTGTTATACTAGAGCCAAAAATAAAACAGGCTTAAAGAGAAGAACTCATTCTACTCCTTCTAGGCAAGGAAACAGAGGCCCAGAAAGATTCAACACTGGAGTCCACGGCTAAGTAGATAGAGGCCGAGTGACTTCTGGAGTTCAGGATCACAACACACACCGGGGGCATCACGCAAGAACTGATATCGTTCATTAAGTAAGTTTCTCAAGAGAACCACCAACATGGTCCACAAAGGACAGCCCAGCTGAGACTAAGGGGGGGACCATCAGGTGGTGCTCCTTCCTCTGCCACAGCTAATCCTTCATCCTCCCAGAATGACTTTATCATAAAGCTCAAGACTTTATCATCTAAATTATTCTGCTCTGTGGGTGCAGACAAACTAAGGGTGTGGGAATGAGGGAGTGCTCTCCGTGTGTTTCTAGAATATATAGGTAACAGACACATTTGGGGATATCCCAGAAAAATAAGTGTAAGATTAGGGCAGTTAGAGGCGGCTGGGCTTACTTGATGCTGTAGGTATCACCACGCACCTGTTACTTCTTTGCCTTTTTCTCTTGGACTGGCATCAATCAGCCCTTGGTGCCATGTGATCTTAAGAAAAGCTGAGGACACACTGGTATGGTAGGAGAGGTGTGACCCGGGGAACAGCAGAAACCCCTCGATGCCCACTTCCTTCTGAAAACGCTCTCCCCAAGCATGCCTGGGTAGCTCCATCTACCACTGCTCTAGGTAGCTTCTGGGACTGTTATTTTTCCAGTATAGACTAACCTGCAAGAAATGCATCTCCCTGTTAACTTCTCTAAGGGAGAAGTTTACTTTGTGTATCTTCCCCAGCAAGCCCCGCTGTGAAGTTAACATGCGCATTTACTGGTGTTGCCAGCTGGAAGGGAAGCCGGCTTTAAATTATTTGTGTTTAATTTATGTAAAGGTGGTTTGGATGGGAGCCCAGATGTGCATATACAATAGGCTGAGTTTACAGAATGGTGACACAAAGTCCCAAGAGTTGTGGGGATGTCAGAGAACACTCAGCAATCAGGACATACGCCTACAATGTTAATAAATTTTATGCTTCTAACTCCAAAACAGATTATGGAGATGATAGTGAGACAAAAAGAAAAGCTTTCAGTCAAGTATTGCTTTGGTGCATATATATATATATATATATTTTTTTTTTTGAGATTTAGCTAAAGTTACTCCAATGTAGAGGTTTCTTAGAGGAAAAACATAAAGCTGATTTCACTACCCAAGAAAATGAACAGTTGACCTCGCAGATAGGAAGAATAACTGCAAAGCTTTGCCCCAAAAGAGAAGACTTTGTTTTCCTGTGCTAGATAAACGCACTGTACAAGACTGGTCTGATGCCTATCAGTCAGTTTAATTCAGCAAGGATTAATTGAGCACCTGTAATAGGCAAACCACTATGCAGTCTCTGTTTGTGAATATGGTATGTTCTAGTTGGGTGAACAGCAGAAGAATGTTAATGATTAGGGTACAACATGTAACATCAGAAGGAACATGGATGGTGTGTAAACATGGTCCTCGGGGGTGTCACAGGACAAGGAAAGAGAGACCACATTTAACTGGTAGATGGTTCTCTAAAATTGCCCTATGTAGGAAACATCATTGCAGATGGAGCTGGGATGATGGGTATCCTCATTTTTGAGACAGAGTCTCATTATGTCGCCCTTGATAAAGTGTCATGGCATCACAGCTCACAGCAACCTCAAACTCCTGGGCTTAAGTGATCCTCTTGCCTCAGCCTCCCAAGTAGCTGGGACTACAGGCACCCACCACAATACCTGGCTATTTTTTGTTGCAGTTGTCATTGTTGATTAGCTGGCCAGGGCCACATTCGAACCCTCCCACTTTGGTGTATGTGGTTGGCACCATAAGCACTGTGCTATGGGTGCTGAGCCTGATGGGTATCATCTTAGCAGGGAGCCCCTACACACAGGCTTGAGGGAAGCTGGAGTGAGTTTGAAGAACTACAAGGTGACCACCTTGGTGAGAATGCATTAGAGAACAAGAAAGAAGGCTAGAGAGACAGGTGGGAGCTCCACGGGGGGCAAGGTTAAGAAGCACAGATGTGAGGAAGAATGGAAAACTCTCAAAGCTTCTAAGCAGAGGGCAAGATGGCGGAAAGCCCCTTTGGCAAGCTAATGCAATAGTGCCAGGGTGGGTTAAAAAGTGTTAGCATTTGGTTTTGGCAGTAGAAATAAGCAGTAGAAGGTATGGGAGACATCAGAGCTATGTCACTTAGAAGCCTTTAAACCAAGTAGAGTTTGGAGGGCAAACAGAAATCAAGAGATGCTCTAGAGTTTCAAATTAAGATAAATAGGAAATGAAGAAATCAATGAGAGACAGAAAAAAAAGGAAGAGACATTGTCTGCAAGGAATGGTGTGAAGTTTGATTTGTAATTTGTGGAAACAGTTAGCTATCCAGGTGACAACATCACCCCGAAAGAGCCTGAAAGTTTGAGTCCAAGGCTTAGATCAGTTCTAGGGTGGGCTGGGTATTAGTAGCTGGATCAAAAATGTTGCCCAGGGGCTCTGCACCCATACCTCAGCAGTTAGGGCAGCAGTCACACACACTGGGGCTGGTGGGTTCGAACCCAGCTCAGGCCTGCTAAACACCAATGACAACTACCCCCCAAAAATAGCCGTGCATTGTGGTGGTCACCTATAGTCCCAGCTACTTGGGAGGCTGAAGCAAAGCAAAAGAATCACTTAAGCTGAAGAGTTTGAGGTTTCTGTGAGCTGTGATGCCATGGAACTCTACCGAGGGTGACATAGTGAGATTCTGTCTCAAAAAAAAAAAAAAAGAAGTGTTGTTCAGGAACTAGAGATTTTGGGCAGAGGCAAAACCTTGGCCAATGCCTATATTTCAGGGTTGGAAAAGAAAAAGAAGCGAAAAAGAGAAGTGGCCAGAGAAGTGGGGAGAAAACCAAGATGACACAATAGAGATGATGTCAACTAGAGAAGGAAAAAAGCCACCAACAGGAGGGAGTGGAGCCATAAAATGGGCCAAGGCTTTGGAGCAGTGGAAGAGTCACTGACATTTATCATTTGAGCAAATGGTTTCAGGCAAGTGGAGGGGACAGAAATGACACTGAAGAAGATCAAGAGAGAAGCTAGAATTCTGGATTGGAGTTACCACTTTCACCACCTTTGTGAATCATAGGAAAGAGAGAGAGAGATGAAATATTTGTTTGTAGGGTAATAAGGTCCAAGGAGGGTGAAGACCACAACAGTTACATCAAAAGGAAAGCAAATCCCTTCTGCTGGATAGACCTCCCAACCACACCTGCAGCCATTTTGAATGGAAAAGGGCTAAGGGCACTTGCCATTCATGAGGGTGAAGTGAGAACAAAGGGTTAAAATAGTGATCTCTTCTCTGGCAGGATTCCAAGGTCTTTCCTGCAAACAAGTTCCTTGGTGTTGGTGCCCAACCCCATGACCCCTTACCACTATTATTGGAGAATCTGTCATAACCAGAAAGAAGGGAAGGAGATGGCAAAGTTAAAGGACCTGGGGCTACTAGAACCAGAGGGAATAGGGCAGACCACCAGTTTAAAAACATTTACTTTTCCCCAGCTGCCTTTCCCTATGAATTTATGCTATAAAATCCACGTAGTTTCCTGTTTCTTGGAAACGAACATATTGATACTGTTGGGTTGAAGTGATTGGGAAGGACCAGCATCCACATGGAATAAACACAAAGCTATTGGCCCCACCTTGCTGTTTAACCACGGGCTTGTTTACAGTCTGAGTAGACTGACCCTATTTACAAGTTCTCAGGCATACACAGGAAAATAATAATTTTTCAAAGCCATGAATGCTATTGTCATCATCAAGTTTGTTACACTGATAGCAACTCCATGAGATTTTGCAGAAACTCCATCCATCTAGATTTTTAGAAGACCATGATTATGACACAGGTAACCAGTCAACTTGTTATAAGAATACTCAGAAATTCTTGCTGGCTGAATACATGCTGAGCACAGATACTATCTCTATTGTGTGGCTATGCGTAGTGCTTTTGAAATATTTATAAGTGTCTCCTCCTAAGGATGCAGATGTTTTTGTTTACGGTCTGAACTTATTTTAAGGAATGATACCTGCGGATGCCCTTCCTGTTATAGTAATACCTAGGTTTATTTAACATACTTCTCTTGTATTCTTAAGATACTTCCAGATACATTATCTTATCAACACCATGTTATTGAGAGAGGTAGAGGAAGGAGAGAGTATTTGGTTCAGAATGAAAGCTGTGACTAGTTAGAGTGTTAGTTAATCAGACCCTGTTGTAGGTCATGGTCACATCTTCTTGAGATGCATGGACAGACACTGTCAAAGAGACCAGAATTAGCAGTGCCATCCTCTAGCCATTCACATACAGGGACCAAGCCCATATGACCTGTCTCCTGTCTCCCAGATGGGAATGAATGGCAGAGGTACAATTATAACCCACATCCCCAATTGTCTCCAGAATCCTTTTTCACAGGGAGCTGCTAACATAGTCCCCTGACAACTAGAAATCCCCAGCCTGCATTAATGAACTAACACACACATCAGGTATGATGGTGTAACAACAGAAGAGGGAGATTAAGATGTGTCTTAAAGCAGTGGTCCCCAACCTTTTTTGGTACCAGAGACCAGTTTCCTGGAAGACAATTTTTCCACAGACTGGGGTGGGGGTAGAGGGATGGTTTGGGATGATTTGAGTGCATTACATTTATTGTGCGCTTTATTTCTGTTATAATCACATTGTAATATATAATGAAATAATTACATAACTCACCATATGTAGGATCAATGGGAGGCTTCAGGTTGTTTTCCTGCAACTAGATGGTCCCACCAGGGGATAATGGGAGATGGTAATACCCAAAGTGTGTTGCTTAGGTCCTCAGCTCCACCTCAGATCATCAGGCATTAGATTCTCATAAGGAGCACACAATCTAGATCCCTCATATGCACAGTTTACAGAAGGGTTCATGCTCCTATGAGAATCTAATGCTGCCTCTTCTCTGACAGGAGGAGGAGCTCAGGCGGTGATGCGAGTGATGGGGAGCGGCTGTAAATACAGATGAAGCTTAGCTCCCTTGCTATTTGCCGACCACTCACCTGTGGTGCAGCACAGATCCTAACAGGCCATGGACCGGTATTAGTATGTGGTCTGGAGGCTGGGGAGCCACACAGTCTTAAAGGATCGAATCTATATATCCTAATCATTACTCAGTAGTCTCCCCAGCCATGGACAAAGAAATTGGTATTGGGATAAAGGGGAAGGAGAATGCAAAACATTTTCCCTGGGAAAAAAGAAAAAATTCTAATCAAGAGCTAAAGTGCTAAACAAAACCCTCTCCCCTTTCCCTCAGCCTGGGGTCGTCACTCATTGAAAAATAAAATTATGGGCAGTGAAGAAGCTGCTGGCACAGGTGTGGTGATACAAGGGGCACCCACAAAACCCTCTCCCCCTTCCCTTAGCCTGGGGTCATCAGTCATTGAAAAATAAAATTATGGGCAGCGAAGAAGCTGCTGGCATAGGTGTGGCGATACAAGGGGCTCCCACAGAGCCAGGGCAGAAATAATATCCCAAATATCATGGTTAAGCTTTGCAACCTGGTCTTACAGTGTAACAACAGTGGAAAAGAGAGCATGCCGTATATGTGCAAAGAAACGCCTGCTCCCTGCTGCCCTGTCTCTGTCCAACCCATCTGTGGCCTCTACCTGTGCTTCTGGTCATTGAAGGGTCTAAAACTTAAATTCAGATGCCTCTGACCAAGCTGGAGGTGGAGGAATGGACGTGGCTAGACTCCCTGAATGGAGAAATGCATCCACCCACCCATCTCAATGTTTGGGGAGTGAACATTGTAAGTCCTTTCCAAAAGGTCATCATTAGGACAGACCACCCACTTGAGTAGTTATCAAAATTGCCTCTTTCACTCTATCTAAACCCAACTTTGCTGGGCTCTTCACCATACTGTGTAGTGGGAACCACGACTCTGCTCAGGGAGACATTGTGTTTTTCACCTCAATGCAACATAGACCTGATTTCAATTTCAGTGGAAGTGACAGCTGTTTAATTAAACTAGTGCCTATATGTGTTAAGCACACTGCAGGATTTTGGAGCATAGAAATGTAAGTAAGACATGGTTTCTGCCTTCATTGAGGCCAGTGGAGAGACAAACGCTTATCTATACACTTAGAACAAAGACCATATAGAAACAGAGGGAAGGCCTTTAGAGTGCTCTAGGGCCAGACCATCAAATTAATCAGGACTTGTCATTTTTACTGGCTACCTTTTTTTTTTTTTTTTGAGATAGAGTCTTACTCTGTCACCCTCCTCGGTAGAATTCCATAACGTCATAACTCACAGGTACCTCAAACTTTTGGGCTTAAGCAATGCTCTTGCCTCAGCCTCCGAAGTAGCTGGGACTATAGGTACCCACCACAATGCCAGGCTATTTTTAGAGACAGGGTCTCACTCTTGCTCAGGCTGGTCTCGAACTCCTGAGCTTAAGCAATCTTTCCACCTGGGCCTCCCAGAGTGCTAGGATTACAGGCGATAGCCACCATGCCCAGGCTGGCCACCATCTCTTTGAATTGGATTTAATGTTTTAAACTCGGATTTAATCTAAAACCCTAAATTTTAATTTATCTTAATCATCTTTTCTGTGACCAAATGTGTTAACAAATAACTTCTTACTTTCTCAATTTATTTGAAAATGAACAAATATGAACCGAGATGAAAGAAAAAAAAAAGGCAAACAATGATCTAACTTAGCCAAGGTTACTCCATTTAAAAACAACATGATTCCTGATAGGACCAAGTCAGCCTTGGTACTACTACCAAGGGTGTGGAGCCTCATGTCCTTTTTTTAAATCTTTGAGTCAAGAGTGTGTTCTTTTTTCTTTAGATGTAAGAATTTAGAGCCTTTGAAGTGTTGGAAATTATCCACGTAAGACTCAGATTTTTGACCCCATCTTAATTTTTTCCCCAGCCTTTTCAGGGATTGTATTGAATGGCCTTTGCCATCTCTGGTTGTTGTAAAGAAATTTAAGAACTTGAATTAAGTGATAGTTAGCTTCTCTTTCAGCCCCTCACCCCTGGACTGGAAGCTCTCTCTGTGACAAGCCAGGTTATCACAGAAGCAACAAGCAGCCACCTCCAACCTGGCAGCTGCTTGTACAAAGTATCTGTCCAGATAAAAACAAAATACTCTGGAGCATCTGTTTCTTCTCAAAAAACACTCTTCTTTTTCTCCTAGGAACCCAGTGCCTGAGCAGACATTCTCCCTTTAACCCTTGAGACCCGCTGTGGCAAATACAAGTATTGAAATTTTATGAATGAGGGAGCAGTGAGAATAGCACTTTTCTGATATTTGCCTGAGATGAAGTCAAAGGAGCAGCCCCTGGAAGGAAATACAGGCTTTTTACTACTGGGTCTGAGACACAGTGGCTCAGACGGCTGGACGCATCTCCTGTGCCCTCTTACCCAATTATATAAATCAAACCCATGTGCTGCCTGGTTGTCAGGCACCAAACAAATATCCCATTTATACACACTTTGTACTTTCAAATTCCATCAACCAGAGGCACCAGAATTTAGATATCTGCTTCTCCCCCACCCAAGATTTCCATTCCTAAATTAAGGCAAGTTTTGATAGAGCAGAAGATTGCCAATTGGTTAGAAGTTCCCGTGAATAGTTTCAACAATTGCTTACTTCATCTGAACTCTGAGTTCAATTAGGTCTTTCCCCAGAATTAATTGTTTTATGTTTTAATTATTATGTGAGGGAGTTCATAGAAGAAAACAGGGGTTGGGATAAAAAGTAAGCTGTCAACACATTGTAAGAGTTTTCTCATTCAAAGGCACACCAGGCTGGGCAGGGTGGCTCACACCTATAATCGCAACACTCTGGGAGGTTGAGATGCATGAATCACTTGAACTCATGAGTTCAAGACCAGCCTGAGCAAGAGTAAGACCCCATCTCTACTAAAAATAGCTGGGCATTGCAGTGGGTACCCTGTATTCTCAGAATGCTGAGGCAACAGGATCGCTTGAGCCCAAGAGTTTGAGGTTGCTATGAGCTATGAAGTCACAATACTCTACTCAGGGCCACATAGTGAGACTCAGTCTCAAAAACAAACAAACAAACATCCCCCCAAAACAAAAGGCGCATCCCAAGTGTGCATTTGATCACAAAGAGGGAAAGATATTTGGAGTAGCCACTGAGTATTTGCACTCTGTTCATTTGACGTTTCCAGTCCTCAAGGCTGTCATCTGTAAAATGGAATGGCAGATCAAGTGGTATCATGTGCATGGTGGGTTTAGCCCCATGGAGGGCACACACTGAGGATGGAATAATAACTAGCAGCAATCAGTCCTTTCCAAATGCTCTACTACTATCTGAATTAAAATACCTACTGTTTTCCATAGAGCAAGTAGTTTGTTTCCGTCTACAAGGTCGGGCAATTGAGTCTGCCAGCTCATCCTAGAAAAAGTGCTCCGTACTAAATATTCATTTAAACATTCATTCATTGCTAAATATCACTGCGCTCACCAGATGGCCCAGGGGAGTACTTCAAAGATGACCCTAGTAATACACAGCAACGAGTTCATGGACTTAATTGTCAGACCCCCTAAGTGATGCTCTGAAACACAAGACTAGAGTGAGGCACTCGCTTGGAACACAAAACACTAAAATTCTCAGTCAAGGTAAAGGGTATTTTAATATAACATTAAACAAAAAAATCACAAGAAGAAAAGAAACGTTGACCAAACAGGATCCAGTAACACAGCCCTGAGCGTGATGTTAGAAGGCAAAAAAGGTCTCCTTGGTGAACTTGAACTTTTTCTTAAGGAATTGAATGGACAGAAACCAAAAGATGGGTTTATTTGTTTGGTTTTTCTGCCTCTGCTTCTCTGCAGAATCCGGTACAATTCTGAATGAATACACTGCCCTATCGAGGCTGTCTGCTAAGACTCTGAATTGTTGCAACCATAAGACAGCCCCGACTGACCTACATACCAGACACGGGCCAATCAACCCCAGCAGCGCAGGAGAAAGCCTCTCTCAAGGTGCTACGTACTGCCAAGTCTGACTCTTACAATCACGATTGATGACAAACACCCAATTAACAGACATTTGGAACCTGATCCGAACACTAATTTTGTCTCTTGTTCTCTCGGCTTAATTATCAGCCTTGGTGAATACTACCACTGCAATTAGTTAAGTTTATTTTTTTACCTCCTTTACACGCACATATGTGTTTGTGTGTGCGCTTCTGCTAAAAGCGTGTCAGCATGCGTGCACATATCAAGTTTTATGCTGGAAAGAAAGGGGACGAGAGCGTGCCTGTTGCCGAAGGCATATGTCTCCCTTGGATCAATTCTTCAGTGCCGGCTCCCCAAAGTGAGATCTGGTTGGAAATGCCATGCACATGTTGATTCAGTTTGATAAGATTTCAGCTAACCTCCTCCTTTAGCTGGGAAAGGTTGCTTCTTTTCAGTTATAGCAATGTCTAACACCAAACAACTTTGTAATACTCCAAATTCATTAGGCTCCAATGTGATTGTTTATACGAAGGAATGATAGGGAAAATTAATTTTATTAAACACATGAGGTTCTGCTCAAATTCAATCAGTGCTGACGGGGAAAGAAAATGAAAAAAAGAAAGTAGATCATTATCTGCCTGAGTAGAAACCCAGGATGCTGCTGGTGGCAGCAACAACGCGGGCCAGCAATTGCTCTGACAAGGGGTCGTTCTTATCCACCCAATAGGTTTTTAATTGAGTTGAGCTTGGTGGTGGCACTTCTCACATTGTTCACATTGGGAAACCATCCAGGATCAAAACCAGAAATGAAGAGATGAAGGAAAATAAAGCAAAAGAGGCTTTTTAGGAATATTCCCTGCATATAAAAGCAGACCCCAGATTGAAAACTTTGTGTCCATTTTAACATAACTACAGTGTAGGAAAAAGAGGCAAGCTATTTCTTCAGCAGCCACTGGGTAAGAAAAAAATTATAAAGTGCATCCGTAGCACTCTTCTTTTTGATTAGAAAGGGGTATAGTACACGTTTTTCTATCTCTTCTCCAAAGACTGTCTATATCCAAAGGATAGTACTTACAGACTTCTGAGATTATTGCTTAGTTTTGTCTGATTTTGTAATTTATGAAAACGGAGTCATACAAGTTGAAAGAACCTAATTTGACCCTTTAGGGTAAAAGTTAGTGACCCAAAGTGGACACCAAAGAGCTGCTAGGAAGCTAGAAGTCTCTGTGTTCTGGACAGGTTGTGTGGATGTGTTTACCTTGCAAAATTTTGTCAAATTTTGCACTGAGGTTGTATGGTTTTCTAAACACATGCTATAATTTAACTAAAAGTATAGATACTTCTATATTTCATACAGAAAATGGAGAAGTACTTTGGCTTAAAATATCCACTGGTTTCCATAAAACAAAGTCTTTGTTTTAGCTTAAATGACACTATTAGACATGAGACTAGAGTGAGACACTTAACCCGGACACAAAAAGCCAAAAGTCTTAGTAAGTGAGATAAAGAGTATTTAAATGTGGACGGCACCTGTGACTCAAGGAATAGGGCGCTGGCCCCATGTATCAGAGGCAGCAGGTTCAAACCTAGCCCCAGCCATAAATTGTAAAAAAAAAAAAAAAGACTATCTAAATGTAACATTTTAAAAAAATTAATGCAAAAAAAAAAAAAAAGGCCATGATGGACTAAGCAACATAAGAAAAGTAAGCATCAAAACAGAAAACATTACTCAAGTAAACCCAAAAATGGAATTTTTACATTCTAAAAGTTGTCAATAAATGACTGTTGTATAATTAAATCTATAGGAATAATCAGATTTGAGGAACTAAAGACAGATTCATTTTCATTCATCGAGTTCATGGTCTATGAAAATAAATGAGTTGGTAATAAGTTAGATAACATTAAAAGTAGCATTAAAGAAATGATGTGTGATTTATTCCTACCAAATCCCCAAACTTGGCCATTATCTATATTTCATTATAATGTCACTGTGATCAAACCTTCTAGGAAGTTACGGAAGTGAAGTATTCCTTTCAATGCACCAAATTCGGAAAAACACACCTATTGTTGGTCCCACAAAGAAGAGATTATAAATCTAAATTACAGAGAGAAAAGCGTCTAGGCTATGATACGAAGCAGCCCTGTCCAATCCGGATTGCAGGCAGGGTCCTGTCAGTAAGAAAACCACTACTGGGCTTTCTCTCCACAACACTACAACCTTTTCAGACTCTTTCCTGGACCTTCACATTCATTTTCTTAATGTTTTTAACCCAATGTCTGTGAAACATTTATTGCTCCCCAGATGAAGACATCTGATCTGAATGTAACCACACACCTCTTTGCTCAGCGGTATTAGTCACAAACCATTATAAATTATCATGCTGATAGTTTGCATTGCTGGGAAACTGGAAAAGTTGCATAAATTCCAACTACTGTATCAATGACATTCTTGTTTATTATACAGATGTAAACTTTTATGAAATTCAAGATGTCTGCCTGACCACGGAAGAAAAGTTCAGTGGTGTGAGATCCAACTAGTTCAATGTCAAGACCGGACACCATTTACAATGTACAATGAATATGTCTTTGGGGGAATTCTCAGCCAGTCACTCTGTTTCCTTCTTTTTCACTTGTAATTGTGCTTTGATTCTTCACAAGGGTGCAGGATTCTGCTGGTGCCAAAAAGAGAAATCATCATTCTTTCTCTTCCTTCAACACCTTCTCTCAGAACATTCTCTAGAGTCGTCTCTTACATCAACAAAACAATAAAGTCAAGGGCATGGCCAGCTAGAAACCTGGTCCAATGTTAGCCCCGTAGACCCTAGTCAACAGTTCTATCGATTGATTGATTTATACCACACCTTATTCAATACAAGAGTTTAGGGGGTTTAGTATTATGGTTTTGATGCATGTATGTGATGAAATTTGCTTTAAGTGTAGCATAAACACAGATTGTTGCATTTTAAAACTACAGGGGACAACTCATACATATATTTTCTCTAAGGAAGTATCCCTCCTTGACAGCTACTGTAAAAACTTAACACCCATTTTGGAAAGTCTGATCTATTGTTTACTTATGAACCGTGTCAATCTTAGTGCTATTCACACGAAAATCTGTATACTGCATTATGATTACTAAATGATTTTTTTTACCCAATTATAAGTAAAACAATAAAAATCTAAATAAAAAAAATATTCTTCCTACCAGTACTATTTGGCTGGTCCATTAAATTACTTATCCATCCCTTCATCCTCCAAAAGAAAATTGCTTACTTGGGTCCCAAGGATGTTTCTCAATAAGCAAATGTTCTATAGCATTGATTTCCAGAGCTTTCTCATGGTGAAAGTTGACTGTACAAATACTGACAATTTCAAGAGAGAATGAAGAGTGTATTATGTGTGAATCATCCCATTACTGGATCAATATATTTAGTTTGACACATGTTTAGTTTCATATTTCTAAATGTTCTAACAATCACTACAGTGTTAAAGGTATCACAATAATGATAATTTATTTGGAGGAACACTTTTAACTTTTCAAAGGGATTTCACATCTGCGCTTTCATTTTTTTTTCCTACTGGTAACCTTACAGCATCACTACAGCAAGTATTTTTTACTGCCAATAGGCAGATCATGTAGATAAAAACAGGAAAAATATTAAATATCTCTAATAAAATGAAAAGTTTGTTCTTAATAGGAGTGATAACTAAGTGCTTATCTGCTCTCTGAATGTAGTTTACCATGCCCAGTTTTTCGACACCTAAAATCTACTTTTGTAAATAGCCTAAAATAAATTACAAAAAGAAAAACCCAAAAATAAAACTATGTTTTTAGTTATCTCATACAAACTTTGAAGTCTATGAATTTGATCTTCAAAGATGGTCTAGTGTTTTCCACTTTTTTTCCTAGGGAATTCAAATCACCCATAAATTTTAAAGTATGGGTTCTTCTCATAGCCTTTACAAAAACAGGTAATTATTGTGCTACTTTTGTAGAATAACAACTGCAACCTTTACAATGACCAGGAGTCAGATGGATCAGCCTGGAAAGATAGCAAAGGCAGTGTCTTAAGTAGATTTTACATCTTTCTGGAATTTGTCATTGATAAAAAGATCAGATAGCAGCACTTCCAAACATGGCACAAAGACATTTTCCATGGGTCTAACCTCCATCGACTTCATTAAGCTAAACATATCAGCCTTGCAATGCTAGCCAGGAGAGGGCTTCTTCATAGACAGTAAAGCCTCAGTTGAGACAATTGAGAGATCACCCTACTCTGTTTAACAAACAAACAAACACCTCAACATCATTAAGATGATTATAGAAACAATTTTCTTGGCAACATCAGTTTCTTGAATACCTTGGTAATACCACTAAAATTGTCACTTCCTATAAATTATAAACATCTTGTATCTTATCTTGAAAGAAGGCAACCAGCTAAAGAGGTGCTCTTTTCATCTCACCAGCCCTAACCTCACAAATAATCATGTAAGGTTTCTAGTGCACCAGACAGTGTTGTAAGCACTTTACACATATAACTGGTTCAACTGGCTTCCCTTCTTAAACTTCTGTTCCAGCAGCACACCAAAGCTGCCTTGCACCAGCTCTTAAAAACCAATAGTACACATCTCTTTGAAGTTTGTGCACAGTGATCATAAGTAGTTAGAACTTGGCCATGGCGGTGATATTTATATCATGGAAATTAGCAAATACTACAAATCAGGACTTGGCCCACCTGCTGCCCAGAGTCAGTTGCTGAACAGTTACCAGTACCTTATTGCTAATAACTCATGATTATTTTGAATTCTTTAACTATTACATTAAATATATACATAGCTACAATTTCTAGATCAGGAATCAGTAACCATGACTTTATTGAATTCTAATAGCACTTGATTTTTTGGACTACTGTGACCGCTTGAGTATGTTTTACCAGAGTTTCCTAGAAATATCTCCTAGAGCAATTTTAGCATTGTCAAAAAGGCAGCAATAATAATTAAATTAAACCAAATAGCAAACAAGTCTCCAGATGGTGTAGAACAGTGATGGACACTACAAAAACCACCATAAAGAATATTAGTAAGAAGGAGGAGGAGCAGGAGAGGAAGAGAAAGTGAAGGAGAAAAAGAAAGGGAGGCCCACAATGAACTTCCTGTTTCCTAGCAGTCACTGGGACACTTTAATGGAACCTTCGCCCAAGATTAAAAAGTCAATGCCCTAAAACATTCCTGAATCACAGAGCAAAGATTAAAGTGGAATTGGCATAATTTCATTGCATTGTAATATATGCTGATTATTTGGAAACTGATTATCAGTCTCTGAATTTATGCTAATACGCTAGGCACCAAAATGTTGAATTAACCAGATGACCTCCTTTCTCTGACAATGAAAAGCTAGTCTACTGCTCCCAGGCAACAGGTGGCTGAGCACTTCCCTAAAAGAAATAAGCGCGCACCAATAGACTATCTTCAATAATAAATATACTTGCAAAATAAGGTTTAGGTCCCATGGAAATAGTCGCCTATAGATCATTGTATGCAATTACATTAAACTGAGCCATTTTAAAACTTGGGGAAAATACCAGTCCCTGAGAAACCACCATAAATCGATTTGAATAGATTATTTGCCTTTTATAAAACTATTTGTATATATAAACTTAACTGAAGATCGATATTCAGCTTCACTGTGGAGACTACATGACTTGCAGTAGAACAGGATAATGAGGACATAGCAGAGATCTGAGTACACGGCCACGTGCAAGGTGAAAATATACTTTCCAAACACCATTTCTTTCAAATTAAGCAAGGAAATGTAATTTAGGCCATTCCCATAACTGCTTCATAATAATGAAATCTGGCACAAATTGATACTTAATAACTCAACAATAGAAGGAGATAGCAATACCAAAGCAGATAGATGAAACACTGATTTATATTTGAGCTCCCGATGTATTCACTGTGCCCTAACAATTCTTTTCTACCATCTTTCATAAAAGTCTTTTAATCAGTAATCTACCATTAAAAAACCCTCTCATCTGACTTGCCCAATAAGGCTTGTTTTTATTCAATAATAATTTGCTTTTACCGTGTCAAAGTTGCTGTGATGAATACAGTTTTTAAAACAGAAAATGTAGCACAGATTTGTTTCCAAATATCCAATTTCACTATCTGGGCATGCAATGTATGTCAGTGACTGTGTTTATTTAATAAAAATGCAAGTGAGAGTTTTCATTTCTAAAGAAAGAAAGAAAGATATATACTCTTTGTATTTCTTAACACAAAAAGGAGTTGCAAACCCCAAAGTGTTAACAGGAAAGAGTATGAGAGGTTACACGTTTAAATATAATCTTCCTGGTTTGGGGAACTCAGAAATCACTTAATGTAATTTAATTTCCATACCATTGACATATGATCTGGCAGAGATTGGAATCCCTCCTGGATCCATTTATAATCCACATTGAACACACGCCTTTCCCCCATAGACAGGCATGACCACTAGATGGTGCTGTGGTGCCCTGTTCAGATACATTCCCACTTACTTGCAGTCTCTGTCCTCCAAATCAAAGTGAGGGTTGAAGTTGATCATAATTCTCTGGGATGGATCCGGAGCCTGAATCAGCCATTCACATTTTTCACTTGGGTGATAAGAATGAGGATAACCAGGAGACGTAAGGTACCCGGGGTTTTCAATTTTTATAGTATCACCACATTTATCTGCAATAATAATAATAATAATAATAAAGATTTTAGTAGATCTTTCCCTGACAACCTGTTAGGTTTTCTAGCTCTCTGTCTATAAATTACAGGTGATTAAACATTTCTTAACTTTTAAAGCTAAAACTCCAGGAGGTCCCCCCAAGTCCCTCAGGTGGCATTGAGAGAAAAACTACCCCTCCACCCCCCAAAAAAACCTCTTTGGAAACGCTGGCTCTGGGAGAAGGCAGGCTGAGATCTGAGATGACTCTTCCCCCACTTGCCAAAGTTCCTCCCCAAGAAAGAGGTCTTCTAGCATTAAAACATTAAATCCCTCAATTGATGTTAACATGGTCCCCTGGGAGCCTCTGCTAGACTTAATTATCCCCCAAGAAGTGTAATCACATTAAGTAGCAAGTTCTAAGTAGAAAGTGACGGGAAAGACCTGTTGGGCCCCTTGTGTTGCTCTTTCATGATAAGCCCGGTCTATGTCATTGATCAGTGGGGATTGTCTTTGATTGGCTTAAAGCCAGACTTTTTTTTTTTGTCTTTGTTTTATCTGCCCATAAATCTAAGTGATTTTGAGTTATCTCTGCTCTTGAGATCCAGATCAACAGAGAACAAAGTCTATTTGGTGAAGCAGAAATAATTCTGCTTTCCTTCTCCAAGTAAAGTTGCTCAGGCTTAGAGATCAGATCAAAGCAACAGTGCAGGAGGAAAAGTAAACAGCCACATGACATTAATTCTAATTACCTAAATGGTGGGAGAAAAATAGCCCACCACACAGAGCTGGGTATCACCTATGGTGAGCCCATTCTCACGTTCTGAGAAAGGTAAGCTAACTAGTTTTGAGCTGCTTCCACCCCCCTTTAAAAAAATGCTCAAGTGAGTCACTGAGAGCCAAATAAACCAATCCCTGGCTGCTTTATTGTTCAGCATAGATTCTCATTGTCACTTTTTATGATGGATTTTATGCTGGAGAGCTTCAGTCTTGAAAGGCTGCCACATTTATTGATGCTTAATTTGGGGCAATAAAAATTGGGTGCATAAACTCTGTAAGAGGAACAGGTATGAAAGCAGTGAAATATGTAAGCCTATCAATCACAAATTTTCAGTAATGGTATATATAGATTTTAATATTGCATCTAATAGATTCCCTGTGGAAAGAGAATAGCATTCTTTGCTCTCAGCATGAATTTATAAATCTACAGAATTTTATTACAGGAAAACCAGGTCAAATGGAAATGAAAGATGAAGTGCACATCAAAAATGCATAAAGCTACATGCATTACAGAAATCATTTCCCATAAATTAAGAAGAAGACAATATAGATTATATTGGTTTTTTTTCCCCCAATTTTTAGATGTTTTCTGGCTGTTTCTTAGGCCAGTGGTAGTTTTATCCTTTTCCTTTGCCCTGGCTTATAAAAGCTTAAGGTTTGCCAAGAAGAAATGATGTTGCAACCAGAGTTCAAAATCTTAGCTAATGATCATGTTGGACTCTGTTAATGTGATTCTACTGAGACTCATGCGTTATTTTAAATGTACAGAAAACTTGGAAAGTGACCTGGGCTCATTAAGCCTCCTCCAGCTCTGGACAAACATCATGGCAGTGTCTGGCATCTGTTTGAGGAGTGAAATAAAACAGCACTGGGTCTAGTCACTTGACAGAGTCACTTCAGAAGACATTTAGGTGGACTTGGTACCACACCAGAGCTCTTTAATCTGTGACTTCTGAGAAAGTGACAGTGTAATAAGATAATGGGAACTGCTAGACTCCCTGGCTCTGTTAAATCTCTCTAACAGTTGATTAGGAAAGAGCAATTTCTAATGACTCTGGACCATTAGTCCTAAATAAGGTTAATGAATTAATTTAGCAGACACTGGTACTTGGAGGAGGTGGACATGACTTTAAGAGGTCTGCCTGGTTACGGAGGCATTTACTGGCTCTGGTCACTTCAAGCGTAGCAACAGGGCTTTACCTAGTTGAGCTTATCCACTGAAGCTCAGATTCTCAGCATTCCCCAGATTTCTGCTAAGGAAATTAAGAAATATGTTTGTGCATGTGTGTGCATGCATGTCTACGTCTATCCGTATATTACATGTGCATATAATATATGCTATGTATCTATGGAGTTTACAACCTAAAGTCTGAAAGCCTGGGCACAGGTTTCAAATCTATTCTGTGAACTCCGCTACTATGGATTTAAACTCAGGAGTTGTGGAAGACAGAGGGTTACTGCAATTTCTAAAGTCTAACCACTTCAGCTCTTTCAGTTGGAAGAGAATGTTATTTCCGTCCCTGCCAGAGTATAGAAAGATGCCACCAACCCAGGTTCATTAATAAACTGAACTGTGCATTCACAATTTTGTCTGTGAGCTCTGTTTCCCTGCCAGATAGCAGAAAGATGCCGTCCGCTCAGGTTCATTAATAAGTTGAACTCCACGTTCTACGATTATTTTCTCGTATGTTTTGCTGCTAAGTATATCTTTTAGAGAACGCTGCCTGGTAGCTATTGGGGAGAAAAAAAATCTGTTGCTTAAATCATAAAGCCTTGAAGCATATTAGAGAGATTAACTTCCATCATAAAGATGTGATTTAAATTCCTGTTGGTATGAACCCCTGCACTTGTGGTTTCTTATTAAAACAATAGACCAGGGTAAGTAGGGGATGTTCTTTTCTCCTAATTACTTTGATTGAAATCTAAGCCAGACAAAAGTAAATATTTGATCATTAGTTAATAACAATTGATGGTGACTTACTGTAAAGCTAATTGCATACCCTGGCCAGCCTCTACTTTACAGTTAAACATGCCTACAGACCAGAGCACATTTTAAAACACATTATTTGGGTTACATGGTACTGTTTATGTGCCAGAACAGTTTTTTATTTACTTAACAGTGAGTGGTTTTAAAAGCTAAGTGGAAGCTGCAACTGGGTTAGGGGTTTTCAGAAATCTAAGTGCCTTGCCCTGTATATACCAGGTTCCTGCATTGACACTAGGCAACTTTCATTCATACTCCAGATGGATCAGGGACCATGTACCAAGGCGGGGGAGGGCGGACCAGCAACCCACACACCGCTCTCTCTCCTGCAGTCCCCCACCAGTGGAAACCGTTTAGGGGAGCTGCAGAAGAACCAGGAAGTAAGTTCTCTCAGTAAAGTGTTCATTAACTTTCAACAGCCATCAGATTTTTGAAAGGGAGTCCTACCTAATTGCCTTTGGGAGGAAACATTATTAAGATAATTGGTGAGCTGATCTGGGAAGGTAGGTAGCTCAGCCTCGTAACTGAGGCAGGAAAAGCCCCTCAAACCTAACTACCAAGTTCAGGAGGGGGCCCAAAGATCTAAAAGCATCCGGCCCTAACCCAACTGAGCTTATTCCCTTATTTCTTCTCCCAGATAAAAGTTTCCTTCGCCCGGGAGGTCGGGTTATTCCCGGGCTCATCCCGGCAGCTCTGCGTGAGCCCCCGCGGCCGGGGCGGGAAGCCGAGCCGCGGCAGGACGCGGGCAGCCGGAGCCCCGGGGCGCAGCGCTGTCACCCGCGCCTCCGCCTGTCACTTACCGTTGCGAAAAGCGCCGGCCAGGGCAAGGGCGAGGGCGAGCGCGGCGCAGAGGAGCGGCAGCTCCCTCTCCATTCTCCCTTCGCCGGATCCCCAGGCAGACGCGGGAGAACGGGAAGGAAATACGGCAGGGAAAGAGGGGAATCTTAAACAATCCCAAGCGCTCCAACTCCTCCTAGAGCTGTAAAATCCTCAGTCCGTCTCGGAGAAAGGAAAGCGGGGAAGCAGTGCCTTGATCCGAGAGCAAGCTTCTCTTTTTGTGTCTCAAGTCGCCTGCATCCTGTCATTTAGCTCCGGTTTCCTCTCCCTTTTCCCACACTTGTTCCTCTTCCAGGAGCCACTGCCCGGGCCATGTCTCAAAAAAAGGGGGGGGGGAGGAAAGGAGGGGGAGGGGGAGGAGGGAAGGAGGGAGGGCAACACGCACTAAAGCCAATTTCCAGGAAGAAAAAAAAAAAATCCGGTTTGTTTCTGGACCCGTTGGAGCCGAGGAGCTGGCGCCCAGGGGAGGTCCGGGTGTCTGCGGGAAGGAGTGCAGCGAGCAATGAAAAGATGAGCGGGAGGCAGAGGAGTTTCACCAACTGCACCCCCGCCTCCCCACCTCCCCCGGCCTCCCCCACCCTCTGGAGCCCTTCCCTCGCTTCCTCCCTCCCCTCTCAGCGTACAGGCTCGTTGGTGATTGCCTGACAGGAGACAGGGAGGACCAAGTTTCCCTCCGAGTGCTTCCCCGTCCGTCTGTCTGTCTCTCTCAGAGGCCCTGCGGGGATCTCCACCGGAGGAAAGGCGCTGGAGGTCTGCGCCCAGGGCGTGTGGGGGTGCGTCTTGGAGGACAGCGCTTTGGGGTCAGTGCCAGCCTCAGAGTCGGGCTAGCCCACCTCTCGTGCTCGCTCTGGGCCTTCGGGGAGGGGGTGGATAACTGGGCAACTCCCCGAGGCGAAGATTTCAACCGCTGCTGAGTGCAGAGCGCCCGGGAGGTGGCGGCTGCTTCTCGACACTTCAAATCCCCGGCGGGCCGGTGCCCAGTGGCGGCGAGAAGCGCGGTATCACCCTCTGCCACTCCCCACCGTGCCAACCCGAGACCTGGGACAGGGAGCAGCTGGGCGTCCCTGGACGCCCCAGGCAGGGTCTGGAGGGCCAGGGGGAGAAAGCTGGACTGGAGTGGGAGACGCAGGGCACAGCCGGACTAGGGGCGGCAGTGTAGCTGCTGTGTATATCACAGGCGGGTGAGGCTGGGCTGCAGCCCCACATGGCCTCCCTGGCCAGCACCAGGGCACGTGGCTGGGTGCCAGTCGCGCCCGGGTGCCCTCTGCTCGCGCGCGCGCCCTGGGCATTATTGTTTGCAGAGATTTGGTGCCCTCTTCTCTGGGGCAGAGGGTGGGAAGTGCTGCGCCTTCCAAGCTAGGGGGCAGCCTCAGCCCGACCCCGCCCAGCTCTGTCTCTGGCCCAGGTGCTGGGGAGGGGATGGAAAATGAGGGGTCCGGTGTCCCCAGTTTGTGTGCATCCCGCGGGAGGGGGAAGAACGGCGGGGGAGGGGATGCTGGGTGCAGGGCGCTCTCAGTGGCCGCTCCCGACAACTGGCGATTGTGCACGTGGATCCTGGAGCTCATGCCCACCCCCACTTCCCAGGGCGGTACGTCCTTAGCCCCAAGAGCAGTCCCCAAGGGCTTTCTGAGAACTGCTGCAGGAGGCGTGTGGGGATATGAAGAACAAGGACATTTCAGGGAACAAACAGGTTGCGGCCACGGACCAGGCCCTGGGGAAGGGCCAAATGCCCACGGACCACCTCCCAAGGAGTTTGTGGAGAAGGTGAAAAGGTCACACACCTCCTGGGAATTAGCGTTTACATACGCACAGCCAGAGCACAGCCTGATTCCTACCTGGCGCAAAGAGCTGGCACGGGAGAGTTAGGAATGTTGGCAAGAAGACTTGGTCAAAGGTTTTGGCTGAAGATCTAGCGGCGGGCAGGGCGAAAGACTGCAGCCCAAGGCGCGCGGGCTCCAAGCAAGGGCTCAGCGCTCTCGGGTCCCGGCTGGGCGCGGTGACGCGCGCCCCTGGGGTACATACGGACCCTGGGCAGTGCCGAGGTGCGCCCACAGGGCCGGCATTCGCCACCCTTTTACCGCAGTCAAGCCTTCCTTTTCTCCTGCCCCCCGCGCCGCGGAGCTGGAGAGCCGGGCCCCCGGGCGCCACGAGCCTGCCCTGCCCCGGAGCGCTTCCCTGTTCTCTCCAGCTTCTTTCTCTGTTCACGGACCCCTGGGAGCGCAGGGTGGGGGAGGAGACACTGAAAGCCCGGGAGTCCGATGCCTGGGTAAGGCTGAAGGAGCGGTTGGGGACTGGGGGTCAGGCAGCGGTCTGGCCGCGCCCAGAGCAGACCCAGGGGAGCGAGCGCGGCCAAGCGGAGTCCGGGCGCCCGGCTACGACTCGCGCGGCCCCTCCCCCGGCTCAGCCCCGCCAGTCCCAGCCCCTAGCTGCGCGGTGCGAGCGGCATCGTCAGATTTAGGGTGACCCCGAGCGACCTCCGTCCAAGGCTCCGAGGGAGAGGCGCCTTTCCGGACCTGGAAGGTTGACAGAGAAGGGGAACAGGGCGGGAGCGGTGGCAGGGCCGCCCGAGTCACAGATTCCCGCCTGCTTCCTCGTGGGAAGCGGCCGCCGCGCTAGCTCCGGGGCGCCCGTTGTGACCGGTCTGCGCCTGGGCGGGGTGAGCGAAGGGGCACACGCGGGAGACTTGAGCTGTGTTGTTTTTAGAAAACTGCCGCCAATCTCTCTTCCCCTTTCCCTGCTGAGTGTGCATTTCCCAGCCTAGACCCGCCAGGCCAACAAATGAAGCCACCGGATCGAGCCCGCAGCGAGGGACCGCCCCCAGCCTGACCTCGTTCCCTCTGGCTCTCTCCTGCCTCTCCTCAGGGAAGGACTCTGGCGGCTCAGCGCGCAGAAAACGCAAGGCTCCTTTCTTGCTCACCCGCTGAGCACTTTGGCCAGCTTTCTCCAACCAACTAATAAGGCATGCCCTATGTACTCAGAGGGAAATATCATGTTTAAGTTATGCCTCTGATTTCCCTGGTCCTAGCTGATCTGAGGCTTCCCAGATTTTCTCTTTCCACACACAGCACTGGGTAATGGAGCCCTACCGCGCTGATTGATAATTGCTGGCTAGTGGGCTGGTACGGAGCAAATTGTCCTTGCTAACAACCTCTTTCCTTTGCTGTCGGATTCCACTAAGTGGTGACAAGGGTCAGTTTTAGATTTCTGCAATTCCCCAGTCAGGGACACAGACCGACTTTACATGAGAATTAAGTGATGGGCAGAGGGAAAACTCAACAGTGTTCCCAGGTTGATTTTATTTTTGGTCTCATGGACACATCTCTCCTCCTGATACTGCAAATCCCCAGACTGGACAGAAGCCAGTTCCAGGAAGATTCCCTTGCTACCCTCCCAGAATGCCCAGGAGGGGCTGCCTGGACTCCCACTGGGCTTCAGCAGGGGTCAGGCCCTCAGCTAGGACTCCCAAGCCGGGCTGGGACCACAGCCCCTCATTAAGAATAGACTAGCAGGGTAAATGTTGGTTCCTTTCATCAAGCTCTCCTCAATTTGTCAGAAATAAGGTGAAATCGATTGCTCCCCGAAGGCCATTTGAGCCACTAACTTCCTCAAAGTACTTCAGATGGATACAATATGGAGATTCAGGTTGGTAGTTCAAAACTACGTCAAGTCTAGTCAAGGATTTTTTTAAATTTTTTTTACAGCATCAAACCCACATATTTCAGAAAAGCAATAAAACACCGTATTTTTAGTAGGAACTAACCCGCATTTGAAATGTAAGAACAGATGAAGTGTAACTGGAAAAAGAGGAAAAGTTGGAATTTAAACAAACTAGTATTTAAAAATAATGCTATTAAAAATGGCACTTCTGTCAAATGACTTCATGATGCAAGGGGTGTCTTGCTAACAACGTCTTTCCTTTGCTGTCGGATTCCACTAATTTGTAGCTATCTCCTTAATTTGCACTGGTAGAGAAGGAAAACTTTAAACAAAGGAATCTTTACTTTCTGATCCTTCGTTTTCATCCTTTTAAAAGTTACCTTGAAAAATTCTTTAAATATTGGAGAACAGAGTATCACCTGAGATCTTAAAACAAACTCAAAATGTGAAATGTTTGTAATACAGCACAACTAATAACAAACAAGAGGAAAGACCATGCTGAATTTTTAATCACGTTGGTAGATTCAAAATGTTTGTTGCAGAATGAGTTCTGGGTGGGGTAAGGGAGGAAGTGGAGAGAACAGTTATGAAGTAACTTTAATAGAATCGGACAAGAGCTTAACCAAGGATCATGCAATGGAGATTTAAAAAGATGCATCCCAATTTGGAAACGACCTGAATGCCCCCCAACCCAGGAATGGATTAACAAGCTGTGGTATATGCACACCATGGAATACTATTCAGCCATTAGGAGATGGAGACTTTACATCTTTTGTATTAACCTGGATGGAGTTGGAACACATTCTCCTTAGTAAAGTATCACAGGAATGGAGAAGCAAGCATCCAATGTACTCAATTCTAATACGAAGCAGTAGATGATTTAATACACATTATTTAATGATTTAATACACAATACACCCACAGTGGAAAAAACTCCAATCACTTGGGGGGGGTTGAGCAGGAAAGAGGAGGAGAAAGGGGGATGGAAGTGCTCCCACTTAATGGGCACAAGGTTAGGGTATATGGCACACCTCTTGGGGGTGGGACACATTATAAGAGGGACTTTACCTAACAAATGCAAACATTGTAACCTAATTCTTTGTACCCTCAATTAAACTGAAACAATAAAAAAAAAGGGAAAAAGATGCATTCCAGATGTACAGTAGAACCTCTCTGTAAGTTGACCACCCAAGGCACTGTAGCACTGTAACAGATTAGTCAACACACGGGGGTGGTCAACATTAGGAACAAGGCCTATTGTGCTGATAGTATATGTGATGCATATCTGGTCTATGAAAATGAGGTCAACTTTTGGAGGTGGTTAATGTAGGGAGGTGGTCAGCTATGGAGGTTCCACTGTATTTAGTGTAATGAACAGGACTGTGAGGTGAATACTCAAATAAAGGGGACAGTTTTATCAATAAAGGAGAAAGCTTTGTCAAAGACAACTCATAAGATTCAGACTTTCATCCCGGATGGGTAATGACAGACTTCACACAGGCAAGAAGAAACAAACCTACTTTGGAGGAAGATTGAGGGTTTGATTTGGTCTAGGTCTGAGTTTTAGTGTCTTGGTGACAATCAAGCAAATTAGGGATATAGAGAAATTGTTTGGATTGGAGACTATAATTTGTCGAGTCACCGATGTGTGGATGACATTAATCAAAGTTGAAAAAATGGATGAAATTTCTGAGGACATTGGGAAAAGGAGGCCAATAACAGAATGTGGAGGAAGCTTTAGTCTTGATTGACAGGGTGAGCCAACTGGAGAGGTAGGTGGGAAGTCAGGGGAGTGGACTGGAGAAGAGGGACTTCTAGAAGAAAGTATTGGACATGAGTTGAATATTGTTGAGGGTTCGGATTGGTTGAGAACTGGAATGCAGTGATACTTAGGGGTTGATGGTTCCTGGGGATTGTCTTTATGGAGAGTCTTTCAGTGGAGTTGGACAGAACTCCATTGGAGACCAGATTGCAATGGACTGAGGAGTTAATGTGAGGAAAAGAAAGAGAGACAGGAGTAAAGATCATTCTTTCTGGAACTTTCTACTGAAGGGAAGGAGACAGACAGTAGCTCTGGAAGGAAGAAGTATAGAGGGAGGCTGATCGTTTTCATTTTCATTTATTTATTTATTTTTTGTTTGCTCGAACATTCTTAAATGCCGATGGATAGAATCTGGTATTGGGGGTAATGTTGGGATTAAAGCACAAAAAAGATAATTGGGGTTCAAATTGTCTGAGAAGGCAGAAGAGGATACAATTGAGAGTGCAGATGGACACACAGAGGCCAGCTTGGAAAAGGAACAGCTCCTCTGTGACAGCACTGGGGACAGAAGGGCTGATGGATGTGATGGCAAGTAGCTTCCCTAATCCAGTGGGAGGAAGTTTCTCCCTACTCCCTTCCATCTTCTCTGTGAAGTGAGTTTTACCTTTTGGTGAGAGTAACGGTGGGGGAGAAGAGCTGACGGCCTCCAGAAAGAAGAGAAAACTGACTTGTGGATGACCACGATGAACAGAGAAGTTGTTGTTTTAATTGCTGTTGCTTTGATCCTTCTGTTAAGTTGAAAATCTGAGCTGGGAGCATGTTCTCCCTAGAACACGTTCTCCGAGAAAAATTTGCTAGTTTTTCATGGAACTCACAAAAATCCATTTAACTCATAATGAAGTAGAAATATAATATTAATGGTATTATTTCAGCTTTAGTGACTCAAAGAAGGTGTCTAATAAACGTAATTTTTTAAAGGAGCTTTTCTAACCATTACTACAACAAATTTCATGAGTGCATCTTTCGATGTGCAGTAAAAGTGTCCCCCCAAATTAACATTCTGCAATAATGTGTTCACTTTTGTCCCCCACTCTCTTCTTTGTCCTTTATCCTCCTAAAGATGGTCCAAAAAAGAATTTAAAATTTTTATTTATCGTCTATACCAGCCATTCATAAACTGGCTTATTTGGATAATTCACGTGGAATGCAATGAAAATGTTTATTTCAGTTTTGTAAAGTCTAGACTCAACATGGCACACATTTTTCAGCTATATGGGTGATTTTTTAAAAAAAATTAGTTATAGAATTTTAATAATGTATCCTGCCTTGATAATTCAGTGAAATTAGATTAGATTACCAGCAAGGATTTTTTTTCAACAAAGACATTCCTTCATTTATTATGTTAAGCCATCCAATTGCCAAGGCAAGAGGTGATAAATTAATATTTGTTGATATTCAGCCACAAAATGCACCGCCTCGATGAACTTGCTGTATTGTTACCCAAAGACTTGCATGACAGGAGGAAGTTACGCAGGGCAGAATAGGCTTTGTGGAACTTCTATGTTTTAAGAAGGCTTCAGTGTATTAGTACGACAGGTTACCTCTTGGCAGACCCGTCTTTCTCCTGGCTCACGTGCTATAAATACTCCAGCAGGGATGATAAATAACAACGCAGACAGCAAAAGAAAAATATTTGCTAAGCGATAACACCAATACTTTCTCTTTTTGACTTTTTCCACTATAAGCTATAGTTGTAGAAACTGGAAATAGTAGAAAAAGTCCAGACAGCAAAATTGTGATGTGACGGATAATGAAACAACATGTACCAGTTTGCATTTCAAAATGTAAGGCAAAAAAGCAAACACACATTGGACTGTGTACTTGGTATCATTTGCATCCACAGAGCAGAGCTGGGCATTACCTTCCTCTAAAACTGTGGTTCTCAACCTGTGGGTCACGACCCCTTTGTAACAATGAAAGTAGATCCTGTATATGAGATATTTATATTATGATTTGTAACAGTAGCAAAATTACGGTTATGAAATCGCAATGAAAATAATTGTATGGTGGAGGGTCACCCCAACATGAGGAACTGTTTTAAAGGGTCATGGCATTAGGAAGGTTGAGAACCCCTGCTCTAAAAGCTCCTTTATCCACAGGTGGACAAACTGAGCTCCACTGAACATTCAAAAGTGGCAGCAATTCTGATGGTATAAAATATGGGAACTGGATATTTTGCACTTAGGTTTGTATCTTAAAGAAGGTAGAAGTAAAACTTTACAATAAAAATAAGGCTAAATAGTACAATTGGTGTATCCTTTTGGAAATTTGCAGTGATTTCCATTAGTGTATATTTTATGAGGGCAAATGGCTTCTTTAAATTCAGACTGTGCCACTGTGTCTAGCCTGATTTGCAAAGGCATATTCCTCCACTGTAGTTCTTTTTCTGAATTTTTGGCCAGGGCTGGGTTTGAACCCGCTACCTCTGACATATGGGACTGGCGCCCTACCCTTTTGATCCACAGGCACCACCCCTTATTCTGGGTTTTTAACCTGCTTTGTGATTTCACAGATTTAGTAATTATGTTGAGACACAGATATAAGGGCCAAGCTAACTCCATTCTGTTAAAACTCCGTTTTACAGCTTGCTTGTTTTTCTCGAAGCTGCATACCAGAGGTATTGAGTAACCCAGCTTCCCCCCACCCCATGCCTACCCCCTGACCTTGCACAACATCTGCCCAGAGCGATAGCAACCCCTAGACCAATCAGCCTAGGACAGGTACCGTCTAGAGCCATAGGGACCATGACAAGTCATCCTGAGCCCCTATCAGCTTGCCCCAAGCCCCCTACCCCTCCCTTCTTCCTTTCTGTACCCTTAAAATCTCCCTCCATCTCAGAGTTGAGGCTTCTCTGTTTTCCTGCTGCATCAGGGTCAGAGAGCCCAAGCTTGAGCTTGCAAGATTTGTGGGGGATCCCCGAAATTCAGGCATAACAACACAGACAGGATAGAGTCAAATGTAGTTGAATTTAACTCATACTCAAATTTACTCCACCATACTCAAAGTTAATGTTGTCTGCCAAAGCAAACTCTCATCTCATTGATTTTTAAAATTCTTGGGACCCCGGTTTGAGAATGCTTTGGGTTTCCAAACAGTTATCTGTCTTAGGTAGACCAACTTGGATATCTATGTATATTAATCCTGATTGTATAAAGTACATGTTTTTTATTATGTATAAGACAGAAACTTTCTGCTCACATGTCAGAGGAAACATCTCATCAATACCAGCATGCACGTAGGTGAGTGAGTGGTAGTCTGGAGTTCTCAGTTGCATATCCAGAAACACAACCTGGATTCATTTCAACAAAAAAAAGCGATTTAGTGGTCATAACTGGGAAACCAGGGAGCAGACCTTGCTCCGGGCATAGCTGGAGCTAGAGATTTTATTGATGCCAATTAGTAGCAAGGCTCCTGTGTTTTCATGTGAGCTGGCGTCATCTCAAGCAAGCACATTCCAGACAGTGTCACAGGTGGTAATGACAGCTCCCTGCTTAAGTGGTTCTCCAAAGTCATGATCACAGAGGAAGGATTCGGGGGCAGGGTGCTTTCTCCCACAGAGTGGGTAATTATCATTAATAAAATTCTGATTCCCTCCGGTTGGATTAGGTACCCATTCCAGCCGGTTGTCAAGGGAGATGGGTGACTCCTATTAGCCCACCCCGGCTCTGGGCATGAGGACGCATAGAAGACAGAGTGCAGAGAGGCAATCTCCAGGAAGACAGGAGTGTCTCTGGATTCTGTGGCCAGAATAAAGGACAAGGGATGCCAGGGTGTCAGTGGGCACAGGTGTCCACTCTCAGCAGCCCACTCCTGTTGTCATGGTTAGTTGTTTTCAAGTTGACCCTTGAACAACACAGGGATCAGGGTGTCCACCCCGAACTTAATCAAAAATCCACATACAATTTTTGACTCTCTAAAACATAGCCAGTAATAGCGTACTGTTGACTGGAAGCCTTACCAGTAACATAAACAGTCGGTTAGCATACATTTTGTACATACATTCTATAATGTGTTCTTACGATAAAGTCGGCTAGAGGAAAGAAAATGTTACTGAGAAAATCGTAAGGAAGAGAAAATTGATTTACTGTTCATTAGGGGGAAAGGTCTCCATCCTCATCATCTTCAAGTTGAGTAGTTGAGGAAAAGGGGGGAAGAGGGGTGGGTCTTGCTCCCTCAGGGGTAGCAGAGACGCAAAAAATATCCATGTTAAAGTTCAAATCCATGTTCTTTAAGGGCTCACCGTGTATGAGACTTTCCAGTTCTTGGTTTTTATTATAGTTGTTGTCTAGGGTGTTGTAGTTATTTTGTTTTGCTTTGTTTTTAGGGTTTTATCTGATATCCAGCTGTGGCAAGAATCACATGAATCTGTGATTTTTTACTTGAAAATTTGAGGTCAGGCCAGGCACAGTGGCTAACACCTCTAATCCTAACACTTCAGGAGGCCAAGGTGGGAGGATGGCTTGAGCCCAGGAGTTCAAGATCAGTCTGAGCAAGAGTCAGACCTCATCTCTACTAAAAATAGAAAAATTAGCCAGGCATCGTGGTGGGCACCTCTGGTGCCAGTTACTCTGGAGGCTGAGGCAAGAGAATTGCTTGGACCTGTGAGTTTGAGGTTGCTGTGAGGTAGGCTGAGGTCATGACACTCTAGCCTATGTGACAGAGTGAGACTGTGTCTCAAAAAAAAAAAAAATGACGTTAGTACTTCAGTCAGAGTCAGTAAATCTCCAAAGCAGGCGAAGGAGTTAATTTTTAACTCTGTTTCCTTTTGGAAGGATGGCCCAGATTTTTATCTTTTCCTTACTGTTTCCTCACAAGGGCTTTTAAACAAATATATCAGTGTCAGAGAAGAGTACTTAGCTCACAGAATGGTGAGGTTTCAGGCACCACTCTTAGCCAAGCAGAGAAGGTTGTCAGAGGCAAGGAATCTTCCCAAATACCTTCCTGAGGACACTGAATAAAGAACCTTTGCATACTGGTATCAAATAGTACTACTGGGTTCAAACGTTTGAAGCTGCCTTTCAAAAGGAAATGAGAACATGTTTACTCTGGGGAGACTGCCATGCAGACAGGGCCTAAGAATCACTTGTAAGTTAAGTTTTCTTCAACAAAGGAAACAATGTCAAGGGGTCTTGACTGGTGGATTCCAGGTGTGAAGTTTGCAATGTAACCAGCAATAGCATCTTGCAAAAAAAGGCCTGGAGCAGTCTGTTCTACAAACCTGGAGTGGTATTTTTTTTTTCCTGAGGTATGTTAAGACTCCTGAAACAAAAGAATTACTTAACTATATTGAGATATATTTGGAACAGGCCCACATGTGTCTGTCTGTGGTACCACTTTATTCTTTTACAAAATGTTACCTTTTTAAATTTTTTTAAAGTATACACTCAAATGGGGACGGAAAGGACATCAAGGAGAATTTCCCCTATTAAAATGTACAGCAGAAGGCAAGGCACGGTGGCTCACACCTGTAATCCTAGCACTCGGGAGGCCCAGGCATGAGGATTGCTTGTGCTCAGGAGTTCAAGACCAGCCTGAGCCAGAGCAAGACCCCCGTCTCTAGTAAAAGTAGAATAATTAGGTGGGCATTGTGGCAGGCACCTGTAGCCTCAGCTACTTGGGAAGCTGAAGCAGGAGGATGGCTGGAGCCAAGGAGTTTGAGGTTGCTGAGAGCTCTCACCCCATAGCACTCTACCCAGGGCAACAGAGAGACTCTGTCAAAGAAAGGAAGAAAAGAAAGGAAGGAAGGGAGGGAGGGAAGGAGGGAGGGAAGATTGGAGGAACGAAGGAAGGGGGAGAGGAAGGAATAAAGGAAAAGAAAATGTGCAGAAAGCACAACTGGGAGCCCTGTCTCAGTGCTGTCTTTACTCTTGGGGTAATTCTGAATGTTGCTTTGTTACATTTTCCTCTAACTTGGACTTGAGCTCTCTCTCTGGACGGTGGCTATAAACTCTAGCCCTGTCCCAGCAGGGTTCCCAGGGGAGACGGTCTGGGCTGTGGGACGTGGGACTTTCATGGGAAACTTCTTCATCCTGCTGGAAGGCCTAATCCTTAAGTGTCCACCTGTGACCAGGTGTCTCTCTCACAGCTACTCATTTGTATCAGCAGACGCCCTTGTGGCTCTTGTCTGACCTGTGTCCTGTTTACTTCTCCCAGGATAGCCACTGTCTAGGAGAGCCTGACCAGGAAAACAGTCAGGTTCAGGTGGGTCAGTCAGGTAAGATACAGAGGAGGCAGCTCCGTGAAACAACAGGGGTGGTGTAACACACTCGTGAATAACACACGAGAAATAACAGGGGTGGTGTATTACTCACAGACCCCAGGAGAGGAGGGCACTATGCCCTGAAGGGCCAAGAGGAAGCGGGAATTGTCTGGGACACATTCTCAATCAGTGAGTGGGGAGCAAGAGAAAAAGAGGGACCCATGTGCCAAAGTTTTTACTGGGGTTGAGGTGTTACCCAAGCAGCTTTCCCTTGGGGAGTTCTAATTGTGGGTTTAGAGCTTTGTGGAGTCCTGCTATGACTGACCGTTTGTCACTATGGCATCGTATCTGTGAGGTCCCTGTGGGGTGTGCAGCCAGGGGGTGAGTCAAGTCGGCCGTATCCATGTGTCCAATAGGGAGGTGGTTACCAGCAGGCAGTTGCATGAAGCAGGTGTCTGAATCAACCTCCTTGAGGAACTAGGAAGAGACAGAGAGCTGGAAACTTGTGTCAAGGGTGACTGAGCTGTGCTTCTGGAACAAGAAAGTCAAACTCAGATTCAGAATACATCCCAAGGCCAGACACAGTGGCTCACATCTATAATCCTAGCACTCTGGAAGGCTGAGGTGGGTGGATTGCCTGAGCTCAGGAATTTGAGACCAGCCTGAACAAAGCAAGAGACCCCATCTTTACGAAAAATAAAAAAACCAGCTGGGCATGGTGGCTTATGCCTGTATTACCAGCTATTCAGGACGCTTGGATGAGAGGATCACTTGATCCCAAGAATTTGAGGTTGCTACCAGCTATGATGTCATGGTACTCAACCCCAGGGCAACTGAATGAAACTCTGTCTCTAAAACCAAACAACCAGAATAAACACCAAAGCAACACAATAGTATTGAATTCACGGCATGAGCTCCCAGTGTTGTATTTGTAAAAGACAGGTGTTGAATTACGTGACTTTTAGGACCTTATCAATTGCAAAGCTGCATAATTCTACTGTTTTGAAAGCAGTGTTCATAAAATATTAGAGTAGGCTTGTCATTGCCTGATACTATGGGAAGCCTTATCTGTGTGGAATGCTGAACCAGGATAGCACATGGGTGACTCACTCTGGCATCTACTCCTTTGCCCATCTGCTATCTAAACCTTCTCAGTATATTTCCTTTCTGAATTGTTTGTGTTTCTAACACTGATCATGACTCTCTGAAGAGGATGTGGGGAACATATCCCGGGTCTGTCTATCAGCTTCTAATAAGAAATATGATAATAAAATATTATCAGCGGAGTGGCAGGGGATGACCAACCCACAAACGAAAACAAAGCAAAGAACTCACCAAACATAGACACAGACACCCCTCACCTGATTTCTCTTAAATATAAGGCAAGGCCATGTTGCTATTCAGCTGAGAACAAGGGCTTGAAGGATCTTTGGGAGTTAACTAAATTAAAAAGTTAAGGAAAAGATTTATTGAGAAAATATAGGTCAAAGCATGGCTGTTCCTCTTTATGTTTCTGTGATGGTGTGTTCCTGCGCTCCCGGAAAGCTTCCGTCTTTCTGGTCACCCTTGCCAGTGGAAACAGGAGCACCAAACTGGGTTCCTCCTCCTCCGTTCCCAGTTCTAATCAGAAAAGCAGGTGCGGACCATCACGGGTGCTAGGTCTAGTGGGGACAAAGCATACCACATTTGGGTCATGGATCCCATTCTGTGGCATGTCTCGCTTCTGTACCAGAACTACATTATTTGTTAGAGTATTTTTTCAGATCAATTTTTGAGCTTAATTGTGGACTTGCTCATGAGGTTGGAAGCTTTACCTACAAAGAACCATCCTTTTGAGAGAGAAGGCTTCCGGGCAATTTTCAGCTCTTCATAGAGGCATTGGACGGACTCCTACTGCTGAAACTGTGGCTACAAGCAAATATTCTCAATATTATGAAGTCCAGGAGGTAGGTTTTGTTGCTGACATAAAAATATTCTGTGGCTACATGCTGGTCCAAAGCGCGAGGGATAAAATCAGAGAGGAGCTGCTTCATCCCACTAACAAAACAGACATTTGCTACAGCTTTTGACAACCACATCTCTTAGTAAAAGCTGTCCTTGAAAAACCGGTATAAATAAAATAAAGTTTTATAAAGGCTCCCAAACATTACGTCTTTCCCCCTGGGGCAATAATGACCCTCCTGGTTTTTAAATCCTCTTTTCTTATTCCTTCTGCGTTTTCCCATTTCATGCTCCCTGGGAGTATCTCTGTAAAATAAGTCTGTGGAAAATAGGTAATGAGGAAATTGTTGCCTTAATTGAAGGTCACATCGACAGAGGTCCAGGTAAGTGTGTTTTGGCTGATGGAAAAATCGCCCAGAGCGATGTCCTGGGGCCCTAAAATAGAGGGTCCGTGGTGGTTTGTCAGAACCGCGTTGGCCCCAGGTTGGCGTTTAAAGTGTTGTCGTGTCTTAATCTCACGACCAGGTGATTTTCATTACTGATGACTCCCCGCAGGTGAAGGGGAAAAGGAAGAACCCCCAGGGGTTTAGTAATTAAGAACGAACACTTCTACAGTGTTGGGTCAAAGCTGAATGGCTCTGAACCCTCTCGTCTTGAGCTCATGGACGTTACAGAAATGTGACCTTTGCTGTGTCCCTTTCAATTCCAGCTAGATTAGGGCCTGGTTATTTTTCTGTTTTTTTTTTTCTTTTAAAAATGCTATTCTTTTCATAGAAGAACTAAGAGTGATTTTCTTGTTTGTTTGCTTGCTTTTCTTTTTTGCTTATTATCAATGTGTGGTGTTGACATACTTTTCAGCCTGAAGCCAAGAGAACATTCTCAATACAAAAGGTACTGCCCTTTTAATAACTTGATTTCCTAAACCAAGGGAGGATTCTGGGTCCTGTCCGACTACCTTGTAAGCAGTTCATAGGGGTTCCCAGGATGGCATTATCAGCTGGCAGTTTCACCTAAACGCCTTCTTAATTTGCTTTTTTTTTTCTTTTTGGTGGTTGTTTTTCCTTTTGTTTGTTCTTATTTTTGTTTCTTTTGCCAGTGGACTTTCTCTTTCTATAACTACAACTATTAAATATCCATTCCCCATATTTTAGTTTCTCTTCTTTCCCCAGTGGAATATTTTCAATTGCGTGATTTTGACTCCTGCTGCTGGTTCTTTTGTGTGATCACTATGGTGTGTGGTCCCTAGCTCCCAAATGGGTTCTGCTCCAGATTTCTTTCTTTTTTTCTTTTTGAGACAGAGTCTCATTTTGTCACCCTCGGTAGAGTGCTGTGGCATCACAGCTCACAGCAACCTCTAGCTCTTGGGCTTAGGCAATTCTCTTGCCTCAGCCTCCCAAATAGGGACTACAGGTGCCCACCACAACACCCGACTATTTTTTGTTGTTGTTGTTGCAGTTTGGCTGGGCTGGGTTTGAACCCCCCACCCTCGGTATATGGGGCCAGCGCTCTACTCATGGAGCCACAGGCACCGCCCTCTAAATTTGTTTCAAAATGAGTTGGCTAGAATTCTATGTGGCTCCCCACAGAAACAATGTCATGAAGGATAGGACACAGGACAGTCCGCCAAGACATTTTAAACTCACACGTAGCTGAACTTTGATTTCTGGCAGCTCTGAGCTGTGAAGTCTCTTATGACACTGGCCCTGGTTATTTTTAAGAGGGGCAAAGAAGGTGAGTCGATAGGATGATGGAAAAAGCCAGGCTTTGGCAACTGAGTTGTTCTCATGTGATTGTAAGGAGGCAGTATGCCAGACAATAGAACTCTAAAGTGACAGCTTGATTGGGGTCCTAATGGTGCACAGAGCCTCTAGCAGGAGTGCCCTCACAGTTGAGCACATTGATTTGACTAAGGGGATCACAGGGAGTGAGTATCTCCAGGGGATTGGGAAGCCAGAAGGAAACAGCAAGGGCTTCTTATTTGTACCTGGCTTATTTGAAGTCAGGGTCCATCTCATTCAATAAGGGTATAAGTCCAACTTTAAAATCAACCATATTTTACTATTATAATATCATTTGATGCATGCAAAGTCTGGATGTATTCTCGTCTCTTTTTTCTTCATTTAGGTAAGGGCATATATTTCTTCTTCTAAAAATCATGGTGTTTTGTTTGTTTTTGGAGATAGGGTCTGACTTTGTCTACCAGTCATGAGGACAGTGGGGTGATCAAAGCTCATTGCTACCTCAAATGATCCTCCCGCCTCAGCCTCCTGAGTACCTGGGACCATAAATGCACACCACCATGCCAGGCTCATTTCTCTACTTTTTGTAGAGATAGGGTCTTGCTATGTTGCTCAGGCTGGTCTTAAACTACTGACCTGCAGTGATCCTCCCCTCTTGGTCTCTCATGGTGCTAGGATTACAAGTGTGAGCCATTGCACCTGGCCCAGAAATCATGTTTTTATGTAGTTGCTCTTCAATGAAATGGTAATGTACAATTTTTAAATTGTCAAAAATAGATTTGTAGGATTATTATCATTATCCTATCTTCTTTCTTTCATGACTCAATAATATTTTTCGTATTCTCACATGGGTTTAGAAAGTGGAACAATAACACAACCGAGTATAAAGTCAATTGCAATGTGACCCCTGCCATTTTTGCTTCAAAATTATTATATGGTGCTATTTTTCATATCAAAATGCCATAGTCTGTAAGAAAAATGATTAATTCAAATTTTTTTTAACAACCTAAGGAAATATTTAAGAAAACTTAGCTCCTGTCTTGCTGTAATTTTTCAGAAGTGTTTCTTATTGCTGACAGTTGTTTTGTAAAATCTCTGTGATCGGACCTCTCTTCTTGTCTTTGAATGTTGTAGTCTAGAAATATTTAGAGAGCTTGCTGTTCTGTCTGACATATCCTTGAGGCCATCAGAAAGGCTAGCTCTTTTCCCAGCACCAATCTGATATTTTTTTACGTATCCAGGGTGGAACTTTGGAGACCTGGGTAGTGTGATCGATAAGTGATTTTGAGAATTGCTCAGAACTCCATTTTAACTCCCCCCCCCCAAACAGCCTTTAAAATCAGAAACTCTGGCATAGCACTCTCCAACTGTGCCACAGAAGGACATAAGGATGTTGGTGCTTTTTCCCGTCTATTTTTGTCTCCTACCAAATCATAGCCCTGGAAGGGAGCTTTAGAAGTCATCAATCTGTTCTGTTGCCTTCATGCTCAACATCACAGAGGGGAGATAATCAACCCTGTTCTAAAGGGCGAGCCGGTGAAAAGTATTTCAGAATCAACCAAGTGTCTGTGCTTACTATGTACATGGAATGATATGGAAAGAACACAGAAAGCTATGTGACATTATCCCTACCCCCCAAGAATCTTACATTTCATGTGGAGAGAATAGATACGTGTCTGTACACAAAAACCACTGGCAAAGCTTCTGAATTCAGAGTAGAACATAAAGATCTAACTTCCTGACCTTTGCAAATATGCACTCATGACATCCTGTTATTTGATGTTCTCAGTTCATCCCTGGGAAATTCTAATTGCTAATTAATTCCATGCACTTCTGAATTTATCTTTTTTTTTTCTTTGTTGGCAAAGCGTGCTCAGAGGATCACCGCTGAGTTCTAAAGCCCTTACTGCATGATGGGTAAGCAGGTCTGTAGTGGCTCAAGCCTGTAATCCTAGCACTCTGGGAGGCCAAGGTGGATGGATCCCTTGAGCTCAGGAGTGCGAGACCAACCTGAGCAAGAGACTCCATCTCTACTAAAAATAGAAAAACCTGATGGGCATTGTGAAGGGTGCCTGTAGTCCCAGATGCTTAGGAGGCTGAGGCAGGAGGATGGCTTGAGCCCAAGATTTCGAGGTTGCTGTAAGCTATGATACCATGGCACTCTACCCATGGTATTCTACCTAGAGCATTCTACCCAGGGGAACAGAGTAAGACTTTGTCTCAAAAAAAAAAAAAAAAAAAAAAGAGGAAGATGTGGCTCATGCCTGTATTCTATATTCTGAGCACTCTGGGAGGCCAAGACGGTGGATTGCTTGAGCTGCTCAAGAGTTTGAGATCAGCCTGAGCAAGAGCAAGAACCCATCTCTAAAAAAACTAGCTGGGTGTTGTGGTGGGTGCCTGTAGTCCCAGCTGCTTGGGAGGCTGAGGCAGGAGGATGGCTTGAGCCCAGGAGTTTGAGGTTGCTGTGAGCTATGATGCTAAGGCACTCAACCAAGGGGGACAGAGTGAGACTCTGTCTCAAAAAAAAAAAAAAGAAAAAGAAGAAGAAGTTAAATGAGTATTCTAGAAATAGTTGGCTTGGATAAAAGTTTTGATTCTACCAATTATTAATGGAGTGGCCTCAGGCAAGTTACAATGTTTCTGCCTTACAATTTCATATGTGTAAAATGGAGGAAAAAAATAATAGTATCTACCCTCTAGCAGCATTGGAAGAGTTACATGTTGAATTTTCAGAATAGTCCCTGATATCAAGTGAGTGCACATCGTGTTAAGTGGTGTTTGTACAATAGTCATTCAAACATTAATATTTGTGCCTCTAATGTCCCTTTCCCCCTAATTCCATCTGCCTGCTTTTCTCCTGGTAAAACCTCTCCAAGTTGTGATTATAACTCATCACCTAGGGTCTCACAGTATGATTTCACAACTGACCCAGTCTTTCTCATTGGTTTTTAATGCTATCCTTCCTCCAAATATGGTATGAATAGGAAAAATGTGGGTCAACTATTACTTCTAATACTGCATCCCAAGTTTGCAAGAATGTTTCATAAAAAAATGTGAAAAAAAACATAGCCCTCTGCCTCCAAGATCTTACTGCCCAGTAGGAAAGACCAACACATTAAAAGCTTTCTTGTTCCCTTAGTTAAGTGTGAAAGGAGCAGCCATGGGGTTACCAGGCATTTGAGGAAAAGCCTGCAACATGAAAGAGAAACGCCAAAAAGTAAAACTGACCCTTAAGGAAACAGAGATAATTCCAGGAGAAAAAAAAAAAAAGAAACTTACTCAGAAACTATGACTAGTATACTCAGACAGACTCAAGATGATACTGACCTTCATCACGGGGCAGTGGAGTGACATGAGACAGGTCAGAAAGTGACATCGAGACTAGTCTCAGGAGGTCATCCAAGTCAGAGAGTGGAGGCCTTGCGTCCATTTTCTTAATAGTGTTTTTCAAAAGCTTTGGTTTGTTCTGGACTTTAGCTTCCAATTTTGTAAACTGGCCTGTGATTGTGTTGCCATCATTCTATTCACTATGCATGCTCTTTCCCAAATCAGTGGTCATTGGTAAAGTCCTAGCACTTCCTATTCATTTCTTTGGAAGCTATCCAGCTTAATGCTTTGGTGGGATATTGTGTGCGTGTGTATACACAGTATCACGGGTTTGCTTTGCTATGTTCTATTATAGAGAGTCATATCTCTTTAACTATGCACACCCTGCAGCATATGGGACTACACAGGTTTGGAATTTGAGAAGCTTAAAAGTTAGCTCAACTTACTGATGAGGAAACCGAGGCCCAGAGATGTTTCCAAGGGTCACGTGGTCATGTAGGAATCTCTCTCAAGTCTGCTGGACTCTGGCCTGATAAATACCAAATTAGAATGAAGGAAGGTGCAGGAAGACAGAGTGATCTTTAGTAGGAAAGGGGTTTGAGCTGAGCCTTCAAGGACATGGAGAAATGACATACACGAAAGGGTTTCTGCTTGCTTCTATTTGTAAAGTAGAAAGATCAATTATAAACAAACCATTTAGCCCAATACATGTGTAAGATTTATTTGATATCGGTGAGTCAACGAAAGAAGGAAGATTTATAGAGGACAGTGGTCCCCATTCTTTTAGGCACAAGGGACCTATTTCATGGAAGACAATTTTTTCACAGACTGGGGATAGGGGAGAACTAGATTCTTCTAAGGAAGGCACGGCCTAGATCCTTCCCAAGCACAGTTTGTGGTAAGGTTTGCACTCCTATGAGAACCTAATGATGCTGGCGATATGGCAGGAGGTAGAGCTCAGATGATGATGTGAGTGTTGGGGAGCAATTATTGTAACATATACTTGTTTCACTCACCTCCTATTGTGTGACCTGGGTTCCTAATGGGCCATATATTGATGCTGGTCTGTGGCCCAGGATTTAGAGACTGCAGGTTTAAAACAGTAATAGAATATTAGGCTATAGTTTGCATCTCAAGGGTCATTAATGCCAAAGAAAAGGATTTTTATCCTTTTAGCAATAAGGGTCACCCAGGATTCTTGGAGTAGGGAGGTAGCATGTTTGGTAGAGGTTCAGGAGAATATATCTTGTGTTTTTAAATGAGATTGGTTGTGTTAGAGAAGAGACTGGACACAGGAAGACCAAATGGTGCCACTGAAATCATCTATGAATGAGAAAAACTAATATTCTCTGTAGAATTATTTTTTTCTATTTGGAGCCATTACATAATGAGGCATAGAGGGAAAAAGTCAGGAAAGAATCTCGCCTTGTTTTTTAAATGTCTATAAAAGAGTTTTTTTTTTTTCTTAACTCCTAAATATGTTTTGACCTTCTTTCTGCCTGAAAGCACAGCTGGTCTTTTCTGGGTTTCTCTGATGAGTTCCCAGACATTCTTTTTCCTGTTCTTTTTCTATCTGTATTATTGATGCCATTCATTTCCTTTTTGTTTATACCATGTTATGCACCAGGAGCCCTATCATTCCATCCTTAGCCCTCTTTCTTTCACACTCCAGATTCTCCTGGTTGAACCTACTTTCATCCTGAGCTTTGGATCTCACTGTGCTCTGGGTCTCCTTGTCACCATCATGGTCACTCCACTGAACTTCAGACCCACATGTGAGTCTGGCTGGACCTCAGACAATTCAAATCCAAAGGGTCCTGAATAACCTCATGTCACCCATCAACCCACTTCCTCTAACTTTTCTTCCTCTTGGATTCTTCATCCTGGTTCCAGTTTCCATCAAAATCGCACCATATCTCGGAACTTGGATGTCTCTGTAGCTTTCCTCCCACCTCTCACCTGCCTTATTGTAGTAGCGCCTAAAATATCATATCTACTTGAATAACCTTTGTGGGTTCTCCCTATGTATAAGATAAAATTCACACTCATAGTAGGATAAATATGGATGGAGGTCAGCACTTAAGCTCACAGACTCCTCCTAGAAAACATGCTGCATACCTCATGGCTGAATATCACTACGGTCACCTTCAAAGTACTCCCCTTGGAAAGCTATGCACTGATGCCAGCACCTGGTCCATGCTTAAAATAAGGTGACCAGATTTTAACATTGGTAAAGCAGGACACCATTGGGGGGGGCAGGGCCTTACAACAGTGCAAACTTTGATAAGCAGTTCTCGGTAATCAGTTCTCAACAATTATTTGTTATTATTAAAGTTTAACATTATAAAATTAACAAAAATAATATAAAATGCATATCCTGGCCAAATAGCCACATGGCAGCCAAAAACTGTATATTCCTTTCCTGTTCTCTGGTGTTCCCTAGCTTGTGGTGCATTCTTTCCAAAAATCGGGGCTTTTTCAAAACACCTCAGGACACAGGACAAATTATTAAAAATCAGGACTGTCCGGCCAAAAGCGGGACATCTGGTCACCTTAGCTTAAAAGCAATTTTGGAATTCTTTTTCTGGAATGGACATCAGAGCTGTTATTGTACAGCACACAAAAACACACAATAGTACGAATGTCACTCAGTAACATGTCAACACAAACACAGCTGTGAGACACTGATATACCAATGTTGTGTAGTCTTACTGAGTTGTTTGTACAGTGCTGCCAGTGTAAGCACAGAGGGGCAAGTTCACAAGCTTCATTGTCAGACCTTCATATATTCCTTAATGACGTGGCCTCATATTCCATCTGGCGCTGCATTGCACCAGCCCACCCTGATCACTCTTTTACCTTAGGAACACCCACATTTATGATGCTGTGTGATGCTCACACACCAACCTCCTCATCCTTCCAGGCTTGGTTGCAGTATCAGTCCTCCTGGGACATCTCCCCCAACACACTGGCTGGGATGAGGTCTTTTTCCTCTCTGTGCCCTGCCATCTTGTTAATTCTCCTTCTTACTTGGTATTTTTGTTCCTGCTGTGGTTTCTGCTTCTTTCTAGGGCTGCAGAATTATTGAAAAGAAGGGCCTTGTCTTAGTCCTCTCTGTCCCAGGGCCTAGCAAGTTGCTCTATAAAAGTCTGTTAAATTGAAAAAGTTTACTGGAGGGGATTTTTCTCTTTCTGATGTTATCATCCTAATTATTGGAAGACACAGAAAGCCTGGGAGGAGAATGGATTTCTAATGAGCACCTATTTTGTGCCATATCTTACTCAATGTGGTTTATATGTATATTCTCTCATTCGATCCTTGCAGGGACCTCGTAAGATTAGTATTATTATCCCCACTTACGTATGAATAAAATGAAGTTCGGAGAGTTTGAGCCACTGGCAGATGCTAATTTATAAATTCCAGGTCTTGGAAGTCAATGAAAACTAGGACAAAACCTCGAATTAACTTTATGTTACCCTAAAGCCATAGATATATTTAATGACTCAGAAGAATGTGAAGTGGTTTGAGTTCTATGGGGAAAGTTGTATGATAATGCCATTTTCTTCTTCAAAAATCCTTCCATTGCCTGGTTTTTGTGAAATAACTAAATTCTGATTCTTCTGCCTGGTTTTGAAAAGCCTCAATATTAGTTTCTGTCCTTCACTCCCATTTCTTCTCCCTGAGTATTCCAGCTAGCTGAAGTGAACTCTCTGAATGTACAGAGCTTTCTGCCTGTCTAGCTTAGTTCACACTCTTTCTCCCACCTGGAATGTACTTTTGCAGTATATACTTGCAATGTTAATTATCTTACTGAACTGTATCATAATTAAATATATGACTATTTTACACTTTGAGAGAAATTAAATTCTTAATGGACAACCCTTGAAAACTCTAGGCTCTGGTGGTTCAGGAATCTTGGACTAGAAAGTCTTTTAAAGTAAAACATAGCTAGGCATGGTAGCTCATGCCTTAATCCTAGCACTCTGGAAGGCCAAGGCAGATCGATTGCTTAGCTCAGGAGTTTGAGACCATCCTGAGCAAGAGCAAGACCCTGTTTTTACTAAAAATAGGAAAACTAGTTGGGCATTGTGGCAGGTGCTTGTAGTCCCAGCTACTCGGGAGGCTGAGGCAGGAGGATCATTTGAGCCCAACAGTTTGACGTTGCTGTGGGCTCTGATGTGTCTGTATTCTACCCAGGGCAACAGAGTGAGACTAAGTCACAAAAGAGAGAGAAAGAGAGAAGAAACTGGAAGAATAAAAAAAGATAGTTATATCAGTAAACTTTTTCATTTTTTTTTTAAAGTTGGCACTTTCCAACTCCTTAGAAACATTTCTAAAACTTAAGGACACAGAAAATTTGTTGTGGTTGTTTGCTTTTTTTTTTTTTTAACACTCAACTTATTCTAAGACATCATTCTGAACTAACTTGCTCAACTCATCCACTTCCCTCAATTAAGTCTTTCCCCTACCTCTTGCCCAGTTTAGTTGTCTACAGTCCTGGCCTTGGCAAAACATCAGGATCGGATCGTCCCATTTATCAGCCTGCTGGATTTGGTCCAGGATTAGCCACAACTTTGTTTCATTCTCCAGTTTTCAGTCAATTTCTAGTCCGGCATGTATAGTCCAGTAATTACACAGTTAACACAATGGAGCATAATGTATACTTCCCAGCACATTCAACTCTCTGTCTTTTGATTACAATTCACTCGCTTAGGGTAGGGGGTGGGAGAGAGCATCTCTAAAGATGATTGAAGCACAGCTGTTGGGTGGATCCTCCCTCCAAATGTAAACCAAGGGGTTGGGGCTGACCTCAGAGCAACTTGAGAGATGGCACTCTCTGGGATAATTCTCCCTCTACACACACACACACACACACACATTCCTCCCTATCCCCACAGAAGCGAACCTACTTCTGTTCACATATATTTTATAGACGGTTAAATGTTTTCAGGGATTGTGTGTACAACTTGGACATGGACTTCTATTCCTCTAGATGAGTAATGGTAAACACAGGTGACATTCAGAGAAATAGCACATTAAAATCATGGGTATTGTTTGAGCAGCGTGACTCTCTTCCTCCAGGAGTGCGTGCAACCTCTCAGGAGAACAAAAGAGAAAAGAAGAGAAAATTCCAAAAAATCAAACAGCTCAGAGTGACAGGGGATTGTCGTACTCACCGTCTCTTCTCTGCAATCCCCCAATTTAAGTATCTCTGACACCTTTCTTTCATTCTTCATTGGCCACTCATTTGGAGGCCAAATCTGACCAGATCTGAACTCCCTTGGCAAGAGGGGTTGACCTAACTTGTTGCAAGCCTATTATTGGTCTTTATTTATCCCACTCAGTGTGAAAATGCATGGGGATGTTCAAGTTTTTGATATTCAAGTGTTTCATTAGAGAGTGCCACCCTCAATCTCCCTAGAGTGTTCTGTGTTACAAGGCTTATTGTATGTATACATCTTTTGTGAAATCTGAAAAAATTCTGAATCTATCTGGCCAGAGGGTCTTAGAATAAGTGATTGTGACCTGGAAGGAAAGAGATATGATCTTGAGTTTAACCAACCTCTATACCACCTCCTATCCCTCCCACGAGCATAGTCTAGCACTGTGCACAGGTGATTCTTACGTGTTACCAAGATCTCAGATGCCTTTGTCCCCTTTCTTCCTCATCATCCTCCCTAATTTCTATAGCCCATGATTAAAATCACTTTATTTTCTTATTCTCCCTGATTGCACCTGCTGCTATATCTCTACCTGTGCTTTACCCAACTATCTGTCTACTCCATACCTTCACCAAAGCTGCAGAATGTTGTTAGGAGAAAAAAAATCACATAATTGTGTTGACTTGTATCACTTAAATTCATCACCACAACCTCTACTAGACAGTGTCGTGTAGCCCTGCTGTACTTCACTTCCCTGGTCTTTGCATGCTGATGTGACCATGCCACACATTCATATTGCCTTATAAAACATCTATATTGAGTTACTCATTTTGCTTGGCTTTTTCAATGCATGCTTTTTTGAAAATTTATAAGCAGAAAATGAAAATGAGTGATTTGTTTTTGCTCCACCCAATCAACCAACCTAGCTGCATCTATGCCCATATAAGCTGTGGTCCCTAAGACCCAGGCCACAGACCCAGTCCGTGGCCTGTCAGGCCACACAGCAGCAGGCGAGCAGCAAAGCTTTATCTGTATTTACAGCTGCTCCCCATGGCTAGCATCACTGCCCGAGCTCCACCTGCTGTCATCGGCTGCAGGATTAGATTCTCATAGGAGTGCGAATCCTACTGTAAACTGTGCATGTGAGGGATCCAGGCTGCATGCTCCTTATGAGAATGGAATGCCTGATGATCTGAGGTGGAGATGTAATGTGCTTGAATCATTCTGAATCTTTTCCCCACCTTCCTGGTCAGTGGACACATTGTCTTCCATGGAACCAGTCCCTGGTGCCTAAAAGGTTGGGAACTTCAGTGCATATGGCATTTCTTCTCTCCTATTTTATAATAGATGATCTGTCTCCTTTCCTAGCTGAAGCCATCCCCTCCACGTCTGTTGCCTCCTCCATCTTCCTCAAGGAAGGTCCTCAGGTTATTCTCTCTCTGTCTCTCTCTCTCTCTTCCCCTTTCTCATGCCATCAGTTTATTCACTGACTTCTTTCCACCTACACCCAAATAGGCTGTGGTATTTCTCATGCCCCACCAGCTCTCATGATTTTCATTCCAACTCAATTTAGGACAAAAGTTACTGGTATGGTTCCCTCCACTTTATCTCTCATCCAATTCCATCCAGCCAACGCTGCTACCATACCACTAATATCGCTCTCGTCAAGGCTCCCCAAAAACCTACAGGGAGAAAAGACAAGCAGTGAACACTTCCCTGGCCTCATCCTAACCTTTCAGTTGTCCCACATTTGACCTCTCTCTCCCAGGTTTTCTTCTCTTGACTTCTGTAACAACCCAATCTCCCGAGTGTTTCTGACCTTCCTGGTAATTTCTTCTCATAGCCTGCCCACCCTTTACAAGTTGGGGCACCCCAGAGCTCAGTGCTGTACCAATTTTTCCTCCTTGTTGCCCTGGATCAGTGATTTTCAACCAGTGTGCTGTGAGAGGATCTTAGGTGAGCTGCAAAAATGGTTAAAGATCATCGATTAGATTATTTTTGAAAGACCTTCAAAGCACAATAAGTATATTCTTTTTTCCCCTCTTCTTTTTGATCAACATAATTTACATGTGCTGTGGAAGTGTAACTTTAGGTTTAAGTGTGCCCTGAGATTAAAAAAATGTAGAAAGACACTGCTCTAGATGATCTGTGGCTTTAAGTGAGACTCTAAACCTAAACCCCAGTTCTGGTCTTGAGCTCTGCATTCATATATCTAATTGCCAATATAACGTTCCTCTTGAAAGGTGAGTAGGCACCTCCAACTTAACACACAAACACAGAGCTCTTTATACTTAGCTTCTAAGCTGTTCTTCCTTAATTCTACTCTCCATCTTCAGGAGTAGTGAGCATCACCATCCACCAGTTGTTTAAGACAAATTCTAACTCTCTCTTTCTCCTAACTAGCTAATATAACTCATAAGCAGGTCTTATCATCCCCACATCCAAAATATGCCCATATTCCATTCCCTTCTCCCTATTTCCCCAGTGTAACCTCCCATATCCCTCACCTCAACCCCGGCAGAAGATGCTTGATTGTCTTCCTATGCACACTCTTTGCTTTTTTACAATCAACTTTGTCCATAGCAGCTAAAGCAATATAAGAAGGGTGCCTCCCAAAACATACACTTTTTAAGAAAGAAAAACAACTGTATTGAATTTGTAATACTCAAGTCATATTTGACTTCTGCAATTCCAAGAAGTACTCAATGTACTTCTATCTTCTGCTATCCGTATATATCGAGTATTACAATTTTAATACCATTTTTTTTCTTTCCTAAGCTGTGTATACATTTTTGTGGCACCCTCTGTATAAACATGTATGTGTATGTCGTGGTTCCATTTCATTTAAAATAATTCTGAATCCTTTGCATTGGCCCACAAGACCAATGATCTGGGCCCTGTCTTTCTATCTCTGTTTCCCGACCTCTTCTCATCCTCCACCCCCCACACACACCTTCACTCTCTCACTGCCTCTCAGCCCAGCTGCTTTCCTCCTCCTCTTCATAAACCCATCAAGTTCATTGCCACATCAGGGCATTGGAACTTCCTCTAAGCTCTGCTTGTGATTTCCTCTCCTAGATCTCTACAAGCCTGGCTCATCTTCATCACTCAGGTTTCAATTTTAAAGTCTTTCTCCCACTCACTCTCTGTCACATCCCTCTGTCTGACAGCAGTTAGAGTCTTGATTGGAACTTCTCCATCAGCACTCATATTTGGTAGTGAATAAGTTTTACTTTTCCTCCTAAATCTTGCTGAAGTCCATCCATTCCTCTTTCCACTGCTAACATCCTGATAAAAGCCATCCTCCTGTCCTGCTTGAACTGTAGCAGTAGCCTCTCAGCCATCTTCCCATGTTTGTACTTATTCCTTTCCAATCTGTGTACATCCAGTGACACAAATGCTTGACTTAGGTGGGTTCAGTGGCTGCTCATTGCTCTTAAGGAGAATTTCCAGATCCTTAAAAGGACCTCCAAGTCCCTGAGTGGTTTGTCCCCTGACATGTCTCTTTAGCTCCACCTTTGAATACATAACCAGTCTTTCAGTTTCTTAAATATTGCACACCCCTTTCCAATCAAGCAATCGCTTTTTCCTTGACTTGACATATCACGTTACCCTCTATCTTTTACCTTCTTAACTCCCGTTCATCCTTTAAGTCTTGGCTGAAAAATCAGTTTCTCAAGAAAGCCTTTCCTGACAACCCTCCATCTTTTTGGAGCTGCCCCCTTTTTCATACAATATCATAGCTACCTGCACTGCTCATTCATAC